>JALIZH010013574.1:0-43157 GCA_030522465.1 Rhipicephalus appendiculatus
CGCCGAACAGAACGTTTAAGCTTTACCGCCTGCGTTTGGCTTTGTTCGCCACTACAACCACGTGATGCTAATACTCATGTGGAATGTGGTGGGAATGTGGAAAGGCGATCATAGCGTATGAAATCCAGCGAACTCTTGCGAGAACTTGATCGTGTAGCCCTTAGATTTAAGTACAGTTGATGTGTGTAATATAGCGCTTATTCACTTCTTATGGCAATCAGGAGCTGTGAACATGGAGAACTGTTCCTTCTCTTGGTCCCTTCCTGACGGTGGTGCATCCGAAGCCCAACTTGAATACGTCAGTCTTGAAGTAAAAGCCGGGACCTTGGTCGGCATCGTCGGGTTTGTAGGTAGCGGCAAATCCTCGCTGCTCGCTGCCATATTGGGTGACCTGCACGTCATAAAAGGCAAAGTAACATGCACGGTAAGTCAACAAGTACTGCGGCCATTGGCATCATCGAATTTCTCTTTGTATTTTCACACGAAATTCGAGCGAGTGCACGAGAATATCACAGACCCATAGAGACTTTTAATTGAACAAATATTGCCGACTTAAGTGCCAAACAACTTTATTATTGCGATAGCAATTATATGGACAGTCTCGACGGGTTTTTGGCGTCACTGCCGCCGTCATGTCCCGTATAAAGTACAAATTTATAAGATCCCCCCAGCGCATCGTACGTTCTACCCGCGGGTGATAGCGCGCGAGCGGGGGTGACGAACGCGGCTGAAGCGGAGATCAAACGAGCCGGCCATCCCTCCGCCTGTTATCCCCCCCGCCGCCTGTTAGACCGGCCGTTGAATGCTCAAGCACGAAACGCCCCGCTCGTCTTTAACGAGCATGAAAGGACGCGGGGAGGGGGGGGAGTCCCCGTAACATCAAAGGCCGCAGCAACTGCGACCTTTGATGTTACGAGCACGGTCGTCGTCGCTGGCGCGCGCGTTATCTGGTTATCTCGGCAGCCGTCAGCGGGCGGGCGGCTCGTATATCCTTCTACGTGCTGCGCTCTCAACGCGAAGAGACGGTGTGAAGAATGTGCCTTGAGCGGCCGTAATCTCTTACACCAGCGTTTTGTAGAGTTTCGTGAGATCGCATTCAAAAGAGTTAGCTTCCGGCCTCACTTCGTATAACATTACAATTAGTTGCTATCGCATTCCTTGCTTCACACTTGTGGTGAAACTGTGAATTTTTTTATAGGAACAACCTCATTATCAGACATGCCATAGCAGGACACTTCGATGAATTTTTATCACCTGGGTTTTTTTACCGGCCGCTCAAGCCCAGTCCTAACACGGGCACCTTTGCGTAGCACCTTCTTTAGAAGGAGCCTGTCTTAGCGAGTAATGAAGCATCAAACTCCAACTGTATGACGTGATCAGTTTGGTGCATATCATCAGTGTTTTATGCAGCCACCTTTTTTCCTTCGGATATTTAGAAGAACTCGTTCTAGGGCGTACGAATACCCGCCACGGTGGTCTAGTGGTTAAGGTGCTCGGCTGCTGACCCGCAGGTCGCGGGATCGAATCCCGGCCGCGGCGGCCGCATTTTCGATGGGGGCGAAAATGTTTGAGGCCCGTGTACTTAGATTTAGGTGCACGTTAAAGAACCCCCAGGTGGTCAAAATTTCCGGAGCCCCCCACTACGGCATGTCTCATAATCATATGGTGGTTTTGGGACGTTAAACCCAAGATATTATTATTACTAGGGCGTACGAATGACTATGGCAGAGAAACACCGCGAGCTATCAAGAAAGTGAAGTGGTTCCGAAAGGCTTGCGTTTCCTCTCGTATTTTTTTTATTTTTATTTTTTTTGTGGTGGATAGACAAATCACAGAGGAAGAGGGAAACACTACTCAATCTGCCGAGGAAGCTGACCTGATCGGCTTTCTTTTTCAGGCCATAGCAGTATAATAGAGAAAGTGTAATGCCGACGAAGTGCGTGGATTTGGTAGGTGCAGTGAATTTCCGCATGCGTGTGCATTATCGCCAAATGAGCCGTAAGTGGGCAGAGAAGTGACGAAACATCTGTGCCCGATAGACTTTGCTGTACGCGAGTCGTGGAAGGCAACACCATGCGGGTTCGCTAGGGGAAAAGGCAACTTTGCGTCATTTGAGAAAACGCTTCCTTTTATTTAAAGCGCCTCGCTTGCTCCCGCCATTAAATTTATACTCTGTTCGTGGAGCAACCGACGACGACTGCGGAACATATCTGACCGGGCAGTCATGTTGTCTGATGCACGCTGTAGTGTGTCCTGCGTTGTTGTGGTTTGAACACGTCCCTAGTTTTAGGTAATTCATTCTGTACTTATTACGGGTAATACAGCGTCTTGATGGTCAATCTCACTCCTCTAACACTACATGGGATAAAGGAAGTGAGGGTCGTGCTTAGCAGCTTGTTCTGATCGACCTGCTCAAGGCTCATTATCATCTCGCACGGTGTCGTTGGCTTTGTTTCGGTCAAGAGGCCTCTATTGCAGACAGCGGTTGGACTGCAGCTACAGAGCTAAGGACTTCGTCACATTTGCTGTACTCAGTCATCTAAGCAAAAAAGTTGCCTTAATTGTACCGTTCCTTGCCGTAAAATATGTATCTGAAGTTCGGTATATCATAAGTCTTATGTACTATTATGTTATTAAAATGGTTCACCTGTAAAGAACGCTATTAAGCGCAAGAGGTCTCCAAGACAGAAATACCCACATAAACAGGACGGGCTTTGACAACTATTTGTTTCAAATATAGAGATCACGCACGGCGTTCATTCACTAAGCGTGCCAACCTGCCTTTAGGCAATTACACGCGTCACAACAGGTTCATGGTCGATATTCATCGACTGAATCTTGTAAATTGACGCCGACGCAGTTTTTACCTATTCATCTTCTGAAAAAATGCCTCCAATATCTCGCCTGCCATAGCAATGTGTAACGTCCAGCAGCACGTCTCGTGCTTCAAGTTAACAGATAAACATGTTCTTCCGTAATATCATACAGTTCTTCCATCAGCAAATGTATGATACCTTATCTCGATGTTACCACGTTCTCGTTGTTGCTCTTGTGACCACATCTTCCATATCTTCAAGTGAACTTGCTTCACAGTCCTGCGTTTGCTTGTCTTCAGGGCCGTATAGCCTATGCTCCACAGCTGCCTGCCATTCACAACATGACCGTCAGGGACAATATTCTCTACGGCAACGCATTAGACATGGACTTCTACCACCGTGTTATCCGAAGCTGCCAGCTGACGAATGACATCAACAGCCTTGCTGCTGCGGATATGACTGAAGTTGGCGAAAAGGTACACTTTTAGATTTGAAGCATCTTATGGCGAAGCTTAATCCGGTGGTGGTGGTGGTGGTGTGCCGCATGACCACCCTTACTGCGCATGCGCAGACCCCATAAAAAAATAAAAATAAAAAACCTCCTCTTCCCCTCTCTCTCCTCTAGGCATCCCTCCCCGCGGCAACCACACCCTCACACTGCGCATGCGCCTCCCCTCCCTCTCTCCCCCACCCCCTCTCTCCTCTAGGCATCCCTGCCCGCGGCGTCCACACTCCCCACTGCGCATGCGCGTCCCCCCCCTCTCTCTCCTCTCCTACGCTCCCCCTCTCTCGCCTCGCCGACACAGGCAGCGTCTGCTAGCGAGTTTCTTGGTTGAAAAAACCGACTGCTCGCGCTGCACAACCGTTCACTGCCCACCCCGTATATATGGCAGTGGAGCTTGACCTGCAAGGTGGTGCCGGTGGGAGATTTCTCCTGTGCGTTGTTGAAAAATAAAAATTCGCAGCGTGCGCGTTAACTAAAAGCCGACTGCGGGTCTCTGTGTCCAGTCGGAGTCTTCTGTCTCTCATTGCCCATTAGCAGCGATTGGCATGTTCCAGTAGGAAACACAGCTCCATCACTGCGTGCTTTGCGCCTCCCCAGTTTTCTCTCCTGCGCAACGCTGCGATGAGCGCCAGTGTCAACGCCGCCGCCAGTGTAAGCGTTAGCGCCCGCTGCTTCACATCTCCACATGGTTCTCTTTAGCGGGAGATGGTGTAATTTTTCCTGTGTAAGCGTAGCACACTCGAGTTTTATAGCAGCCGCTAGAGTTGGGATAGATCGAGTGGTCAGTGAATATCATAAATGCGTTTGACTGTTTGCTAGCAATCATCACCTGAGAAATGTGTCCACCTTGTTTCTCAGGAAGGTTTTCATCGCAAAACTGCGATTCGGCCTAGTTGGAACATATTCATCTTGAAATATTTGCGCAGGCACACGGGGACACAGAAAAGACACACAAACGGGCGCAATCTAACAACTAGTTTATTTTTTGAAAAACGTTCACTTAATAACCCTCGGAACTGCGCAATCTGGTCACAAAAAAAATGCCCCCACCTCCCCGAAGGGAATCGTGAGGAAATGCGAATGCATTTTGCCCGCGCTTCACTCCATTTATATATGGTGGTTGTGGTTCGAAGAAGGAAAAGACGCCTAATTTCTGCAGCCCGGTCGGGAGCACGGCGCAGCGCTTTTTTTTTGCTTTTTCTTTCTGTTTTTTTTTTTCATATATAGCTCCGCCGAGCTCCCGCGATGCGAGCGCCCTCACGCGTCAGAGCGCGCTCCTCCTCTCCACTCACTCTCCGCTACTCCGCCCACCTGCACCGGTTTCTGGGGCGAGGATAAGCGCGCGCGCCCGCAGCTGTTGTTATGGGAGAGGGAGTGAGAGCGGAGAGATAACACCTGCCGGCGCGCGGACGCCGCCGCCGGATGCCTGACATAGCCCGACTAAGAAATGCCTTCGCATTTAAAAAACATTTGAACTGCGCAGATGGCACGACTTATCACGTGCTCACTGAACAGCAGACAAGAGCGACACTTCCTTCTCCAGCAAGGCAACCGATGGGTGGCTAACACACTTTTCTTTCAGCTTGTCAATGTGATAGGCCTCCATCATTTCTCTTGAAGTTCGGTTTCAATGCCTATATTCCAAGGTAGAGTTATTAAAACAAGGGGAACAAGCGCACTCATTGCAATGCAGTGCTAAATGTGTATTAGGGCGACCTTTCAGACTCGACATATGCTCCCTTAGCCTCGTGTTAATGCATCTCCCAGTCTGCCCCACATACACATGGCCACACGTCAGAGGTATACTATACACCACATTATTTGCACATTCAACAAACTGGAGCTTGTGTTTAATGCCACAATCCTTTTGTACACTGCTCACTCTGTCACATTTCTGGTTAACCAACGCGCACACTCCTCCGATTTTGTTTTTGGCCGAAAACACCACCCTTACATCGTAACTTCCAGCTACCTTTTTTATTCTGTGTGATAGCCCGTGTACATAAGGGATTGCTACCACCTTTGAGCTAGAATCATTCTGTCCACCCGTTTCCAAAAATGGTCCCGTTCCCTGTTTAAGCTTCTTTAATAGCCTGATACCTACAGCCAGCATCACAGATAACGGGTACCCTGTGTCCTGGAGCCGAGCAACCTGTTCGTGAAACGAGCTATGAGCAGTGTGAATACAAGATTTTAACAATGCCGACCGAAAACAATTTGTTTAATGCCATTCTTGACCAGCTTTGAATGATTTGAAGCAAAATTCATGAGCAGTTTCCCAGCCCTAGGCGAAAAGGTCCAACACACGTGGTCTGCCAAAAACTCTACCTTCAGATCTAAAAACTGCAGCTTCTTTTTCAACCGGTTCTTCAGATGTAAATGTTAATCCCTTTCCTAGAGAATTAAATGCATTTAATACCGTTTCTCTGAAGTCCTCCTTGTGCACATCGCTCCCCAAAATTAAGTAGTCATCCACTAATGTTTTTTGTGACCAGATTGCGCAGTTCCGAGGGTTATTAAGTGAACGTTTTTCAAAAAATAAACCAGTTGTTAGATTGCGCCCGTTTGTGTGTATCTTCTGTGTCCCCGTGTGCCTGCGCAAATATTTCAAGATTTCATCGCAAGTTGCGAACGTTGATGTAATTTTATTCTCTGAACTACCCAACTACCGACGCGTTGGAAAGTGCGTAGCCGGTGTGCGTAGCGAGCATTTAGACTGCATTTTTAAGGCGAAAGCCTTTAATGTCTCATGCTCACGTCCGTTCGGTGTCCGTCCGGCGTCCGTTCGTCCGTCCGTTTGTCCGTCCGTTCATCTGTCCGTCCGTCCGTCCGTCCGTCCGTCCGTCCGTCCGTCCGTCCGTCCGTTCGTCCGTCCGTCCGTCTGTCCCTCCGTCCACCCGTCTGTCCGTCCGTCTGTCTGTCCGTCCGCCGTCCGTCCGTGGGTACGTCCGTCCGTCTGTCCATCCGAGCTCCGGCACGGAATCAGGTGGCCGCCGGGGTGCTGTCATGAGTAAGAGCCCCGCGGAGGGAAAGAGAAAGACGACGACGAGGAGCGGACAACGTTCGGAACGGCGCGAGCGCGCGCACCGCAACGCAAGGCCCGAGGCGCGTGACCCGAGCCGTGATCGGGGCGCAATCGAGGATGAGCTGGCATTGTCGGCGTGGGCTTGGACGAAGAAGGTTGTCTCGCCAGCAAGTGCACTGGCGACGGGAGCGGCAGGACTTCGACTCGGCAGGCTGTGACGCGGGCGTCCCGAGAGGTGGCCGGAGACCTCGACCCGGTTCGAGTGAGGCTGCTCGGGATGCAGCAACCGCGCACAGCAATCACCGACGTTCCTGACGCAAGCCCCCTTCTGAGCAAGTCGACGAAGACAGTCCCCGGTTGGCCACGTCAGCTAGTACCGGGTATCGCCAAAGCCGCTAGGCCTAACTACTGAGGCCTCGCCACGTCAGCAAGGACGTCAAGGGATGACGACGAAGGGCGACTTCGGCAGCGGCAGGGACGGCGACGTTCGACAGGAGCGTCGAGAACCCCGACAGGGACGGAAAGCCACGGATTCCGGACTTTGAGAAATGAGCAAGTAAGATCGGCCAGAACCATGAGAGGCACCAAGACTAGACTTGCTTGACTTTCGATAGGACGGTTTAGCGTTTAATTAGTAGTGAGGTTTGAGGCTAGTTTAGTTTTGATTTGCAGTCCCTGATATTTGTTTTGCACATTTTTATATTCTAGAGTGCCGTGTGTTTGTTTATTAAATGTGTTGTGCCGTTAAAGGAGTCCTGTCTCAGTTCATCACCCGCAACCACCCGAATTCGTGACAGGTGCGCAAACGGACGGCGGTCGCGTCGGACTCTACAGCGCTCGCGCTTTGCTTGCGTAGCGTCGCTGTGCCCAGCCCTTGCAATCATTCTGACCAACGCCGTCTCAATGGGCACATGCGTCCACGGAAAACACTTTCGAATTTACAAAGGGTCCGTCAATTTAAGCGCTGAGACGCGGATGGCGTTTGCGCGATGCGCAATGCGCGAGAAAATACTAACGCATGCGAACGGAGGAAGATTATTCTCGCGTCTCGCTGCGATTCGCGGTAAAAAAATAAAAAAAGAAAACACGCACACATTCGGTTTGTGTGTTATCCCAGTGATAGTGTAAAAGAAAAAAAGACATGGCATAGTCAGTGGAATGGCCACACGCTTTCGCCGAACACACTTTGGAATGTACAAAGTGTCCTTTAATTTTTACGTATCTGGCTTTTGAGGAAGATCTTCGCGGTGCAGCGCTGCACAACAGAGAGGTTTTGAATTGCAGTAGCACGGAAAGTCGAGTTAGTTGGTAGGAATACATATTACTAACCCGAACTCACTCTGACTCACACTCAACAAAACATTACTCACCCGGACTCACTCGACTTACACTCCCCGGCTCGATCTGAGTCGAAGTGTGTTGACTCATGAGAGATTTTTCCTACTTGTGCTTAGGCCATACCTTAATGTTCACTCAGTCATAAAAAATCATTATTTTAACCTATTCGTGCCCTCTTTGCAGGTTGTTATTTTTATCGTGTTTTTTGGACACTCGCACCGGTGCTACAGGGTGGTCTGGAAGACTACATAGGGCCACTCTATGTTCGTGGCACACACACACACACACACACACACACACACACACACACACACACACACACACACACACACACACAAAACTTCCCCATCACCCGCTAAAGGTGCGAAGCAGCGGCGAGATGGGGAACTTGGGGGGCTTGATGGGATGGGCTTGAGCGGGAGAAACGTCGCCGCTCTCGTTTCGCGGCAGCGGCCCGGGCGCTCATCGCGGCGCTGCACAGGAGAGAGAATGAGGCGCGCGTGCTCCGTCATTTTCATACCACGGAACTACCATGGCGCCCCCAGTATGCAGCTGTCGCACCACCTGTCGTGCGCGCCGCTCCGTAGAGGATTCCTAGAGGACAGAATGGGGGGGAATCGTAGGAGAGGAGAGAGAGGAGGAGGGGACGCGCATGCGCTGTGGGGGTGTGGGACGCGGGAGCCGCTCTGTAGAGTAGAGGATTCCTAGAGGAGAGAAAGGGGTAAGCGTAGGAGAGGAGGGGGGAGAGGACGCGCATGCGCTGTGGGAATGTGGCACGCGGGCGCCGCTCCTTAGAGTAGAGGATTCCTAGAGGAGAGAAAGGGGGCGTAGGAGAGAAGAAAGAGGGGAGGGGACGCGCATGCGCTGAGGGGGGTGTAGGACGTGGGACGCGGGCGCCGCTCCGTAGAGTAGAGGATTCCTAGAGGAGAGCAAGGGGGGTGAGCGTAGGAGAGTAGAGAGAGGGGAAGGGGACGCGCATGCGCTGAGGGGGTGTAGGACGCGGAACGCGGGCGCCGCGCCGTAGAGTAGGGGATCCCTAGAGGAGAGAAAGGGGGGTCAGCGTAGGAGAGGAGAGAGAGGGGACGCGCACGCGCTGTGGTGGTGTGGGACGCGGGAAGGAGGGACGGACTGACAATTTCAACAATTATCAGCTTAAGCACCCACAATAACCGTATTTAACCAATTACACCGTGCCCCGATTCCAACGCGCACCCGATTTACATGAGCTAAAAAAAAAATTCTGCAATCAACGATACTAACGCGCACTCGTTCTCCTTGACCGAAAAAAAAGGAAACGTGATAAACTGCACGCCCCGTTTCTAACGGGCATTCGATTTCCAGGAACGAACAAGATGTACATTATGTCCGTTCGCCAGGTGATCTTCATGATCTGGAAATTTCCCCTCTTGTGGACCGTGGGGGTCCTTGCTTGAATACTTGCGCTCGAAGATCGATTTCTCCAACTTTTTCCAGTCGCGAACGCAGGTCTCCGGCACGCCAAAATGTCGGGCTGCACCCCTGTTGCCGCTCTCTTCCGCACGCAGAATAACTTTACGTTTGAAGCTATTCTAGTGGCGGATACGACGCGTTTTCGTGGCTGCTTCATCCATTCTTTGGTAAGAAGGCAGACAGATCGCACAACGCACAATGACAGACAGCACGGGAGCGATTGCAAATGGCTCCAGCGACGCAGAAAGCAACAAGCAAACGTGCCACCATGGTTGCCAGCAGAAAATGAGCGGACGATGACGATGGGGACCTAACGGCGATGACGATTGGCACATATGGGGCCATTTTGATTCGTACCCAAATACAACGCCTTTTTAGCCCATCTTAATAGGCCTTAAAATACCGGCAGGATTTTAAGGCCTACTTTTCCTGAAAAAAGGCACGCGTTGGAACTGGGTCACAACGGTAGTCTGATTCAATATGTCCAGGAGCGCGGAACGTTAAAATTTTTTGAACAGATTCGAGCTTTAGTTCGCGTCTGCAACGTTTATAGGACGCTTTTTAATACTATTCCTAGTGGAACGACAACATATCAAAATCACTGTCGACGTTGGGATGGTTAACATTGAAATGATACAGTGGTCTGCCATATTGCCTCCATGGAGGCGCGCAATAAAAAGAGGCGCGTGTATTCTGAGAAATATAAATAAAAACAATCATTTGCCTTTTTTCTTGAGTTCTGATTTGCCACTTGTCTCTTTCAAGAGCCAACTAAAGAGACAAGTTGCGAAATATACTTGTGTCCTTAAAAGGCAAGTAGACTGATCTCTTAAATATATTATATTGATGTCTTAGGAGATCCATGTACTATCTTCAAAGTGTGGTGACACCCTACAGAGAGTTAACGTCTATCTTTAAACAGAGTCATATACGTGGCAAGACAAGACTCGCTGAAAATGGTAACAAATATTTCATTGTTTTGGCGCGGCACTACCGTCGGGTTCCTCTCTCTTTCCTCTTAGACAACTGCTGTTGTCTAAGAGTGTATATGGTGTGGGCTCCTCGCAGCCCGTTCGTTCATTCAGACATCCTCAATAAGAAGAAATCGTAGGGAAGGGAAGGCAAGCAGGTCAACCAGTTTAGGACAGCCGCTTTGGTGCCCTACACATGGGAACAGGATGTGGAAGAAATCAATACGGAGAGGAACCAGAAAAAAAACAGCACATAACACACACACACACACACACACACACACACACCCACCCACACACACCCACACACACACACCCACACACACACACACACACACACACACACACACACACACACACACACACACACACACACACACACACACACACACACACACACACACACACACACACACACACACACACACACACACACACACACACACACGCACGCACGCACGCACGCGCGCGCGCGCGCACACACGCACACACACACACACACACACGCAATCAGTCACAGTCCATCACTTCTGCATAACCCTCACAGCCGCTTGTGTGTGTCCGTTTCTTTTAAAAACCTAAATAGTGCCTTCGTCCCCTTCAGCTGTCATTTCTTCTGTCAAGGACATGTAAGAATGGTTTCCACAGACATTGGTCTGTGGAGTGATCACCAGAATATAAATGAATTAAACGGCTATGATCCTGCTCATTGCCATAGTCAAGTATGAGTATTCTTTTCATTGAAAAGTAATATGGTGCCACATACCCAGTGACCGAAATTGGCATCAAAACAATTCATCGAAGAGCTACACGCACCTACTGGATACGCAGTGACGAAAATAGACGTCAAAGAGCGTTACTGAAGAGGGAAACGTGCTGTGTCACGCACCGAGCGACCAAACTTAGGCGGGTTGTTTGGAGCACACTAAGTTTCATTCGTAAAACCAACTTTACGCTGTTCATTTATTGCTGTCGTGACAGTTGCGAAAGAGCAAACGTGAGTTCGGATCGAAGCGGGCGGTTCCGTCTGCATGGGTGCTGCAATGTTGGCTTTCAACCCCATCTACTGGTGGCTAAACAAAATTTTTGGCTAAAACAAAAATTAAAGTCATACGCCATAAGTGCGAATTAGAATAATTATATCACGTATTGCTGGGGATATTGCGTACCAAACAAACGCAAATGTCTCAACGTCATAAACTTTTAAGCGATTACATGTAGAACGATGTTTTGAAGCGTATGCCATGCTTTCCAACTCACACCATTCTGTGGTACGCACGAACACGAGCCATGAGAGAACAGCTCATCTGGGAGTCGGGTCATCCGAGGGTAGTCGGAAACGATTTAGAAAACAGCTCGGCCCGAGCATTCCTTCTCCGGGTTCTCTCTATCGCGGCATTCAACCACCAACACCGACTGCAATACATGCAGATTAACGGCAGCTATATCGACAGCAAACACAAACTTTACCTCATCCTGCGAAGGGACTAACACAAGCCTAAAAGATCCGTCTGCGAAGGCTCCAAAACATAGAGTACATCACCCTGGCCATGGTGGCCAAAATAGACACAGACCATTTAGCGCTATGTGTAAATTATTTGGCAGCTGCGCTGACCTGTCTCACATGGTTTGGTCCTGTCAGTCTAATATAATCATCGCGCTGATTGCGCAGCCGATGTGGGAGGGGTAGGAGCAGGCTTTGTCCAGCCCAGCTCTCCAGGATCAGCGGAGCCAACTTGAGCGGGCACGGGTTGCAGCTCAATCCAACGAAGTCCCGGAATGGCGACCCACCCAATCCTCTCTAGCACTATTTCCAGTATCTGATAAACATTCAGCAATAAATGTTTCATTCATTCATTCATTCATTCATTCATTCATTCATTCATTCATTCATTCATTGGTACATTTATTCATTCATTGCTTGCAACATGTCATAACCAGCTGGTATCATACGGCCTGAGCCGCTTCGCTGGCCCAATGCGTTGGCTGGGGGAGAGTCAGTTACGATCTCGTGATCAAACATGGCCGTGCCCGTGCGCCGCTGCAGAAGATCGTTCATAGGCCTCCTTGCCCATGGGCTACCGAGTGACCATGTGCTCCCCACTGCTACCCAAGTTGGCGCCACGGAGGTTACGTACCGCTAAGGGAGGCGAATTCGGAAAGATGAAGGCGACAGTTATAGATTGTGACATGTCTCATTCTACTATGACAAGAATAAAAAGTAATGCCATTGATTTGCCAACGGCGGGAGTGCATTAGATTGGTTGTCAATGCCAGCGAAAATAATGCGTTGTTGTTCAATTACTGCACTGTAGACAGCGACATTTCTGGCAGAGTTTGTAAGGGGTAAAGGGAAACTGCAAGCTAGTTCCACCTTGTGCAGATGTGCGAAAAAAATAACGTCACATGCACGTCAGTCGCCTGCGACTTTTGTCGAGCATACGTCATGTTATAGTATTTTCGAACAATGCAACCTCAAGAACGCTTTTCTGTTTTGAACTGGAGGTCTCAAGCGTCATTACTCATTAAATATTATGTCAGGAGGTCCTAAAGGGTAAAAGGCCACGACACTCCTTCTGTACATGGTCTATTGGAAATAATTGTGAATTTATGAAATTATTATTCTCATTCGTCTTGCATCGCAGGGAACCAATCTCAGCGGTGGCCAAAAGCAGCGCATTTCCATTGCCAGAGCAGTGTACAGCGACAGTGACGTATACCTTCTGGACGACCCACTCAGTGCTCTGGACCCGATTGTGGCCAGCCACGTCTTCAGGGACGTTATTGGGAAAAAGGGCCTTCTCAGGCATAAGGCAAGTCGCACAGAAAAGCGCGCGCCTGATTTCTGTAAATTATTGAGGCGAAAGGCTTGTTTGCTAAGGAGTAAAGAAGTCTGGCATCAGTGTCGGCGTCAAAAGTGTTGTCAAAAGTCAGTAATTTAGTAGTGTCTGGGGAAAGCATAGGCGAAACCTACTGAGCATATGCTGCTGCCTGTGCTCTCAGTAGCATAGCGTTGTAAAGAGACCGTAAGTTTTTAGATACGCTTATTTCAAACCGTGAAATCCATATGAGTAGACTTCTGTCCTGCACGGAGCGGGGTGACACACCCCATTCGCATGGCAAGGCACACGAAAACGTAGTCGGATACGAATCGATGTCTGGCTCGAGAAATGTTTTTGCAGAGTTAAGAATTTTTCTAAACAAAGCAAGAACCTGATTCCTTGTCAAAGTACCCATGCCGTTTAACACAAGCTATCAAGAGGTACCTACAGTGGCTTAATTTGAATGGGCACCTGTTGTGATCAGAAGCGCCGAATGCTTTAATAGGACGCGTCATATAATTCTGACGAGCCTAAGACAAATAGATATATAAACAGAGAGATTACAAGTACGTGCATGGTCGCGCTTATTTTGAAGGTGCTCGAATTGGTAAGTCTAAGCATGAATGATCCGATATCTTGTAAATCGGGCCACTGCGTTAGCTTTCGTACTAATAGTGACGCCAACAGATCTTTTTGCCCCTACGTCACAGCTGTTGATGTAACAACGATGTCTTTGGTACTCCCTCCATTCAGACGCGAATCATGGTATGCAATCAAGCGAAGTACTTGCACCACATGGACAAGCTCATCTTGGTGGACAAAAGGCGGATTCAGGTGTACGAGAGACTGGAAGACCTAATGAACGACCCCAAGTCACCACAAAACTTTCGTGAAGCTCTTCAAGATGAAACAACACGGCCCGCCACAAAAAATGAGTAAGTAAACATTTTCATTCGTTTTAGGCAGCCGACATCGACTAGAGCTATATAAGTATATGCTGACCTTTGCTGACTTGTACAGCATCACCATATCATCATCACAATTATTCAACATTAAAATCTCCCATCATATTTGCGCTATCAAATTGGCGCTGTTTCTAAAGGTCATATTAGAATAGGTAAAGGCGAAGGTTGAAGTTATGCTTGAAGAGCCCAGTATGTCCTTTTTGCCGATAATAAGGTGCTTGTTGTTGCACGGTGATTGGTGCTCATGTGGGGGGACATTCAAGATGAAAATGTTATTTTCAGGATATATAGCAACCAGACGTAGCTGTGAAGTTTTGTATAAAGCCTAAATAACGTCGTCTCAGATCGCAAACTGTTGGTTGTCGCTGCGACCGAAAGCGTGAGGTCATTTTCCCGCGCACCCAGCAGCAGATTTTCCTTGACTGGCTTTAAAATCCCATTGTCCCCTCCGTCCACCGTTAGTTCGTGTTGTAGGCTGGAGTCTCCGGCACGCGCATCCTAGAGTGCATGTTCGTGCCTCTCTTTTTCAATTTTGTTGTTCTCGTGATTACGGAATAGAGCAATGCTTCTTTTAATAACTCTCCCTGTAGAATAGATTTAAGGCGGGTGCTGCACCTGTTATAATGGCATGACGATAAAGTCGTAACTGTGGCAAGGAACACTGCAGATTCAAGAACAGGAAGATCGGCTATAAGAGGAGGAAGAGGAGGAAGCGAAACTTTTGTTAGATGGCGTTGGTATGCGCGGTTGTGAAATATAGCACTCCCTATCCATGCGTTTTGATTGTCCCGCTACAATATGACGATGGTGGCATGGTGATGGAGTGGCTTGGTGTTTCAACTACCTAGATCATGTCTGAAGAAATTTCAGGGGAGCTCCTTGTAAACTCTTCGTCTGCATTCCAGTCCATACGCCTACTGTTTCAGGTTTGAGATGGAGTCGGAAAATGCAAATCGTTGAGGGCTACTGGTGCTACATTAGCGCAGGCCAAACCATACGAGGAAGCCGACGAAGCTAAAGAATCCCTGCGGTCAAGGGATTGGCCTTCCTAGTACAGCACCTGACCATTTCCAACGTCATAACTCTTAGACCCTTTTGCCGACATATCTGTGGAAAAGCATAGAAATGGCCGGCGTGCAGCTCCTAGAAACTAAGAACAACCGCAGTACTCCTACTAGTAGGACTATCCTTGTTGGGCACACTTTGAGGACAGGGCAAAATAAAAAGGATATCGTGACTGGAGGTAGCGGTGCAGTCATCGCTGGCTCTGGGTCAAGATGTGTAACAGCAGTTCAACTACTGCACGGATAATAACAGGCGTCGCTTTAGCAGCGATTTCGACACCAGCCGCGAGGGGCAGATAAAGCAATGGCAAACTCTTATTTTATTCCCTGCCACGAATACAGCACAAGGGTGGTGAAAATATGGTAGTTATTTGCAAGGGTGGTCTTATGCTCATGGCCTCACCAGGAGTCACCATCGACTCCATCGTAGGTAGCAACAAGCGGATCGAAATTCGTCTTGTGTGTGCTTGCGTTGTTTCCTTGAAGCCAGAAAAAGATGTTTTCCCCGCGAGAACTTTCTGCTGTGATTAATTTCGATGAACACTTAACGAATGCATGTGTACAGACGCAGTGTTGGCAAACAGTGCCAGCTTCTGTGCTCTTGATACTTCTGTTATTGAAGAAAGACCATGCGAATGCGCCTCATAAACATTATTGGATATAGCTACCGCACAAATAAGGACGTCCACAAAGGAACAAGAATGATGTTCAGTGTTGGTGATCTCGTCCGAAGGTCTGCATAGCCTAGTGAATTTGTGTGTCCCAAACCCCTAAAATTTCAAGAAGCTTAGACGAAAAAGAGTTGCGAAATATGTAAACGTTCTGCCGACGAACTTCGAAGAGGTGTTAACAGCACATGCGCCATCCCTATTGGCCAAAAATATACAAATAATGAATGCAGAGCCAACTTCATTCTTCGGGAAAACAAGCCAGTGCAGTTTTTATTTAACGCTTCCGAAAGTCAATAGAATCTTGCTATTTCCTAGTTTTTTTATACTGTTTACCAAATGCTAGCTTAGCCCTCAGAGACTGCGTGCGCAAATGCTGAATGTTCTTCACGTGCGAACTCCAGCGCCAGAACTTGGAAATACTAATGGTGGCAGGAAGAAATTTCTCGTGGCTGAGAAAAAAAAATGGCAATGCATACGCGGCTACACTATTGTAGAACGTAGGATGTTGAGCTATGAATGTTAGTCTTTCAGCTAAAAATATCAGTCAATAATGGTGAATATTAGTGAAGTATATTAGTATTCGCTTACGCCGTGCTTCAGATAGAATTTGACGTACTCCATTTTAGGAGAGTCGTCCCACTTGTTGGCTGCGCTCACTATTTCAAATGACGACAGCCAGTTTTCTACACCGTGAGCATTGGTCCCGATATAGTAAGGGGATCGCGCTGGTGCAGTGCGGTAAACACGACGACCTGCGCAGGTTGGGCTGTGCTTTCATGGCAGTCTTTGCTGGGTGGTTTCGCCAGGCATTGTCGGGACAGTGGGCAGCATCCGGGTTAGGATTTTAAGGCTTAAATATCCAGCACCTCTACTACCTTGGAGTTGGGTTTATTAACGTCAAGCAGCACACAGAAAGCCGGCACAGCGCTGACACTTTTGGCGCCCATCTCACGCTAAGACGGCGGCCAACTGCTGGTTAAGGTATTTCGGCCCCACTACAATGTTGTGTTTTTTTTTCTTTACAAAGACAAAAACTTAATCAGGCAGGTGTCGCAATATGGTATGGAATGTTAAACTTTATACAGGTCCAGGTCCTCAAGCTCAACCCTTACGTTGACGCAGGCAGAAACAAAAATTGAGTTTGGTGACTCAAAGGTCACCGCCATTTCTTAATGGGGACGCTCATGGCATATCTTCATCTATCCATGCTTCTGCTGGAGCTCACGTGATCGGTCGTGCGTACATGCATGACACGGTGGTGGGTGCTGCAGCGTAAGCACACGTTTCCTCTTCTATGTCGTGGGTTCAAGACGAATTCACACCAGTTCTATCCAGTGTGAAATCTGCAAAAACAGTGGAGCTGCGGTTCTCCCGTGTTTCCCGTCGTAATTTTTTGTGATATTCTCTATTCTGTGATGTTTTGTGATTTCCTGTACGCGTCTGTATTTTATTTGTAAAGTAGAGATTGATGGGAAATGACGTGTGGTAGCCCCTGCCACATGCGCCCCTGCTACAGAATGTGAGAAGGACAAGGGTGCCCACCTGCAGCTCAAGTGCATCGCAGGTCCGCCTCTGATACAGTGGTTTGAGGCCCTATTCAGGCTCGAGCCGCCCTTCCCCGTTTCACTGCGCTTTTGCCGCTTCGTCTTCGACCGAGGCAGTTACGACATCTGTGGGTGTATCTGGGAACAGGAGTGCGACATGCGATGCAGGCGCACACTCATCTGTCGTCAGGCGCAGCCCAGAACAGTGCACATGCGGCCTGCTTACCCCGCCATTAACGACAACCTCTAGCGGAAGGAAAGGCTGGTCTAGCCGAGATGGCTGTTGCCTTTGTTGTGCGCTTCCTACACGCGCGCCTAGCGTTGAGGTCGCGTGATCTCACGTTTCTCAAAACCTTGGAAGTGAGCGAAAGCACGAAACGCTTGCTCCTCTCGTTTCGCGCTCTCATCAAGCGAGACCTGTTCACGTTTGTCTGCGTGAGCCACCCGTGTCATAATTAATATACACGAAGTGTAATGAACTGACGCGTGAGTCGTAGCGACACGGAACAAACAAGCGTTTTATTACAAGAAGGTCACTGCTTATACGCTAAGGCGGTGATAGATATCAGGACACTTGGTGATAACAAAAAACAGGAACAAAACTGGCGCATGCTCTCTTGTTGTCCACTGACGTCACTTCGCGTGATTTCACAATCTATCACATCCCTTCCCCCTTAGTCATCGATACCATAACGTCGCACTGGGCAGCGTTGGCGAGTGGAACGCCTGAGCGGCGGCGGCGTCTCAGGCCCGGCAGGTCACAGGGCGGGGCTTGGTTAGCCGGGAGAGCAAAAGAGGGGAACGTTTCATGGCTTATGCCTCCGGGCTCACACAGCCATGCTCGGGGCACGTGGTCCCGGTGGCGTCGGTGCACAGTACCGTCTGCAGTCAGCAGTTCGTGCATGACGTGGCCCAAACGTCGCAACACACGAGCAGGACGCCACTCGGGGCCGGGCCGGAAGTTTCTTGCGTACACAGCATCACCGGACAGGAACCCACGTTGTGGAGGAGGCAGCAGACATCTTGTGTCACTCTCGTCCGGTTGAAGGGTCGATATGGCGGTCCTGAAGTTTCGACCCAGCATGACTCCTGCAGGCGATTTGCTGGTCTCCGAGTGCGGCGTAGAGTGCTGTTTGAACAAAAAACGTGAAACCTTGCATAGTATGGTGCCCTGTCTCTGCTTCCGTAATGCGCACTTCAGTTCTCGTACCATCCCGCTCCGCCCTTCCCTTACTTGACGGGTGGTACGGCGCGGTGTACATATAGTGAATACCATTTCGTTTAAGGAAATCTTGAGTTTCCCTGCTGGCAAAAACGGTGCGATTATCAGACACGATCAGGTCGGGTAATCCATACGCTGCGAACATCTTCCGGAACTTTTCAATTACCGTAGCTGAATGAAGAGACGGCATAACTTCGACTTCAGCCCAGTTCGAGAGGGCGTCTACCACCACCACAAAATACACGCCTTGGATCGGTCCTGCGAAATCCACGTGGATTCTACTCCAAGGTCTTTCTGGCTTAGTCCAGAAATGCGTTGGTGTCTTTGGTTCACTCGGTCTGTTTACCTGACATGGCATGCAACCTCTGACAAGCTCTTCGATCTTTCTGTCCATACGAGGCCACCACACGTACGACCTAGCAATTGCCTTCATGGCCGTCACTCCCGGATGGTTAGCATGCATAAGACTTAACACTTCTTTCTGCAATGCCTCAGGAATTACTACGCGGCTTCCCGAGAGCACACAGTCGCGATGCACAGACAACTCGTTTTGTCTCACCTCATACGCAGAATACTTCGGGCCTACTCGCTCGCATGGCCAGCCCTCAAGGATCCATTGCTTCACTTTGGAAAGTTGGGGATCACTGCTGGTATACGCTGCCACTTCTCTAGCGCTCACTGGAGGGTACTCCACAGCTTCCAGTAGGAGTATGTCACCCGGTACTTCGGCCTCTTGTCTGGTTAGGGGAGCCGGCAACCTACTCAGGCAATCTGCGTTTCCATGGTCCTTGGTTTTCCTGTAATCGAGCACGTATTCATAGGCTGCTAGCATTAGAGTCCACCGTAACATGCGAGGCGAAAGAACTGCCGGAATTTGCTTTTGCCGCTGAAAGATTCCTAGCAAGTGCTTGTGATCCGTGAGAATACGAAAATTTTGCCCACAAAGGTACTGGTGGAAATGTCGCACCCCAAAAATCACGGCAAGAGCTTCACGATCGATCTGAGCATAATTACGCTCGGCCTTAGATAATGTTCGAGACGCATACGCCACAGGCTGCTCATTTCCTTTGTTGTCGCTGTGAGCCAAAACTGCCCCCCACTCCCACAGATGACGCGTCGCATGACAACACTAACGGGGCGTTTGGTTTAAAATGATCCCGTAACGAGTTAGAGATCAGCAACTTGTTCAGGCTCTCAAACGCTTCCATGTGCTCTGAATCCCAACTCCATGGTACGTTGTTATCCAACAAACGATACAGTTTTTCAGTTACTTCTGTCCTCCCCCTTCGAAAACTGATTATAGAAATTGATCATACCCAAAAAGGCTTGCAGTTACTTTTTGTTCTTCGGGGCAGGAGCCTGGTGGATGGCCTCGACCTTGGCCTTCGAGGAGTAGCTGCCGTGAGCGTCAATCCGATGTCCCAGAAACTCAAGGCTCTCCTTAAAAAATTCGCATTTCCCGGCTTGAACTCTGAGCCCTGTTTTGGACAAACGGTTCAGGACCTCGGCAAGCATCCGTTCATGTTCCTAGATAGACTCACTGGCAATCAGGATGTCATCCAGGTATGCCGTTACTTGCGGCATTCCGGCCAACACCATGTGCATGGTTCTTTGGAAAACCCCAGGAGCAACGGACACGCCGAACGGCAGCCGACAAACCTTGTACAGCCCTTGCACGGTGTTTATCGTGAGCAACTACGCAGTTTCTTTATCCACTAATAGTTGCTGATAGGCCTGCGTCAGGTCGAGTTTGGAAAAAACATGCCTCCTTCCTAATCTAGCAAAGAGTTCTTTGCTTGTTGGTAACGGGTATATATTACTTTTAAGGACTGGTTCCCTGTGCTTCTATAATCCCCGCATATTCTTAGGTAGCCGTCCTTCTTCCGCACCACGACGATTGGTGTTGCCCAGTCTGAATATTGGGTGGGTTTTAGAATTCCCAGTTCAACCAAACGATTTAGCTCAGCAACGAATTCACCCTTCATGGCAAACGGAATGCTGCGGCATTTCAGGAACCGGGCTTCGGTGGCCTCTTTTAGTTCGATGTGGATGCGTGGCAGATTAGCGCCTGGAAATGTTACACTGAACACGTCTGCGAATTTTTACACAATCGCTTGAGGTGCGACATTAATGCTATGAAGACCTGTTGGGCTGATTCGCAATGGCTGGAACCAATTCCGGCGCAGTAGAGTGTTCCCGTCGTTCTTCAGTACTAGTAGCGGCAGCCGAAATTCTCGGTCTTTGAACTTCACGGGCACAGATGCTTCTCCCAGCACGTCCAGACCTTCCTTTGTCCAGGTCACCAGTTGCGTGTCGCACTCGCACAGCTTGATCCGCTTCGCCACTTGCAGCTTCCGAAATTGGTTCGGACTGATAATCGACCTGGCCGCTCCAGAATCTACTTCCATCGGCACGATTTCATTCCCAATCTCTAAAGTGATGACTTACTTTGTCGTCCCGCTTTTTACTTGGCTGATACTAAACAAATCATCGTACTCGCTCTTCGCGGAATTTTCGCTGTCCTCGAACTGCGCTTCCACCTCTCCTGGCTTTCTTCGGCATGCTTTTGCTAAATGCCCCTTTCCGCCGCAGTGAAAACATACCGAATCTTTGTACCTGTAGCGCTATCCTGCATGCGCTCCCAAACAGCGGAAACGACATCGCTGCCTTTCTGGTTGCTTCTTTCTGGATTCCATTTCTACTTTCGACGTCAACTCTTGCTGGAATTCGGGCTCCTGTGCATTGCCCCTTATTACTTTTTGCTGCTTGGCAGCTGCTCTGCCGTGATTGCTAATTCATAGGCCGTGTCGAACGTCAGATTTTTTCCGCCAACAATCGTTGTTGAACCACATTGTCCGAGATTCCAAAAACCAAGCGGTCGCGCAACATTTTCTCTAATGGAAATTTCGTTCCGCCAAATCCGCAGTTCTCGGATAACTTGCGCAGAGCAGTGATATAGTCGGCTACGCCCTCCTCCTCTTGCTGGTCTCGCTTCGAAAAGACGTACCTCGCGTATAGTTCGGACGGCTTCGGGTTGACGTGCTTCTACACTGCATCAACGATGACTTGGTAGTCGACGTTTGGTGGTCGCGACGGCTTCACGAGAGTGGCTATGAGGGAGTACGTCTCTGGGCCACAGCAGCTGAGCTGGGCTCGCTTGTCCTCATCCGTTGTGAGCTTGTTCGCTGCACAATACAGCTCAATGCGCTGGACATACTCTACCCACGACGCATTTTCACTGAGGTCAAACTCTCGAATGCGACTACCGACGGCCATGCTGCTGGAAAAAAACCCGGACCGCGCGCGGGTTAGACCGTGCTTCGTCGCCACTATAATGAACTGACGCGCGAGTCGGAACAAACAAGCGTTTTATTACAAGAAGGTCACTGCTTATATAGCTAAGGCGGTGATTGGTATCAGCACACTCGGTGATAACAAAAAACAGGAACAAAACTGGCGCATGCTCTCTTGTTGTCCACTGACGTCACGTAGGCGTAATTTCACAATCTATCACACTAAGTTAATGCTTCATTTAAATCATCTGGCCTTTGATACGACGAACCTTCCTTTCTGTAGGCATACTATAAATTTCAACCTCTGTCAACGCCTCGCCTTTCGGGCGAAACACTTTTTTTTACAAATTTTTCAGGACTTGCGGTGACCAAATGGAGGGCGATGAAGTAGCTGGAAGGATAACTCAGGAAGAGTTGGGACAATCTAATAAGGTGAGAAATTGTAACCCACGCAGCTGTGTGGTAATTGGTGCCTAAAAAATTCTGATGTTTATGTATCACCCGTTTTCATTCTTTTTGATACCTCGATCAGTGAATCTTATCGTAAGTTCTACGAATAGTTTCCGAAGGTTGTTGGACAAACTTAGCTGAGGAATGTCTTTGTGAGTATATTGTCTTACGATGACGTCTGAACGACTTCTAACTTTCTTCTTGCTTTATTATTTTATCTTCATCATGAATAACAAACTAACCTAGTCAGCTATTGCACTGCCAAGAAAGGAAGCAGGAGACAGAGGAAAGGTAGGCAGGTTGATCAGTTAAAAACTACTGGTATAACGGGATGGATGTGTTCAAAAGAGGAGAATGGAAGGAGACAGGGAGAGGGAACGCATGCGCAACGTAAAATTCAGTCATTTTTGAGCCGCATGTGTCATCACTCGTCGATTGCGATAAACAGAACTAGTTTACAGCGTCTTCTAAAAGTCTGTCGTCTTTAAAAAATTAACTGTGCCTTCGTCCCTGTCAACTGCGATAACGTCTAAGGACGCCTTTTCAGAATTCTTCCAGCATACACAATGCTGGTCTCGCCATGTTTAAAATTTTCATGTTTACTCAATAAACAAGAGTTGCAAGTAAGCGCCAGTTCCGTCTTTCCGTCTCGTTATTCGCCTCGAGATCTTGGAGTGGCGCCCTCTCGCGTGTGACAACGGAGCGGTGACTCCACTCTCGACCGCGCTGCAGCCGGCGCGGCTCCTGTACGAGGATCGTCTGCTTCAGGCGGGAACTTTGTCGAACGAACAGCCTCGCGAGGGTCCACGAACGCCTGCAACGAATGCTTCCGAGTGCAATAATGAACTCGTTTTGGTTGAAGCCCAAACGACAGGGCCAGGAAATTCCCAGGATGGCCGATGCTACCGACCGCATTGCTGGTGAGAAAGTGAAACTATGTGTGAGTGTTCTCGCTCGTTATCCAACTTTTCGCCGTACGATACTAATTAGTTCGGGTGTTTCCTTCGATAATAAGCGTGCCTTTCTCCGGCATCTACAAGTATGCAGATGAAGCTTGCGAAACGTCGCGGTGTCTCATCGAGGGCGAGGCGGTGTACGGCGAAGGCCACGTTGTTGAATGCGCGGTCGAGGTAGTCATCGGAGATCGCGTCCTGCACACAAGCAGACTTGCGAACCCGCCACACAACGTCTCCGTCGTGATCGACGGCAGTGAAGAGGCGAATGCTCGCTGTTCGTGCAAAGCAGGGTGAGGCAATATCTATGTGTAACGTTATATAGTACGCAGCGGAGCAACGGCAAGCTGGTTTCTGTTCACGCACGTGGCATAAGGAAAAAAATAGCTCCGCTTTTTAAAAAAGTGTCTGCACTGCCTCAGGTGAAAACCGTTAAAGAATGTGCACTAAACAGCGGCAGCAGGTTTCGCTTATGAATTTATGATCAGCAGTCCGCTGGGCGCGCGCTTGTCTTCATGAGTAAAATACGTATGTACAGTGCGTACACGATCCAAATGCAGCCGTTGTCTCAGACATCCTACGCCCCTCAACTGCGTTCATAAGGCGCGCTTACCTGCGAGGTGATTCGGAGGCCGCGTCGTCGGCTCCTTGTCTAGGGGCCTTCGCGGCAGGTTTTGCAACGGCACCGCACCTAGTGTAAGTCGCCTATGCTTGTAGCCTGCGTGCAATAAATGGCTAAAGTACTGGTGAGGCACTCAAACATGGTTACAAGATTACCGAAGACTGGCGCGTACGGTGGGTAGCAGAAGTCACTGTCAGCGAAGTGCTTGTTCACATGGTCGATGAAGGCGTGGGGCGCTTTCCCATTCTGAGATTGACTATCCACATTTTGTTTAGCTTCGGGTCCTTAGGATAGTTGTGAAAGCGAACGCCCTTTTCACGAGCGGACGAAGTACACTGAGGCATAAAACAGTACTTCACCATTGCGCAGCACTCGCCGCGGAGACAAGCGGCCGCAGTTCTGACAAAGAAAGGGTTTTGCTTCTAAAATGAACGACAAAAGCGGAGATACACGGTTGTTCGAACGGCGTCGGTAGCCACCACACACAAGATAACCAACTGAACTGCTTCTTCGTTGAGTTTTACCACAACGGTGGTTTCTACACGGCGCCGGGCCTACGTAGCCGACGAAACCACGCGAATCCCCGCTCTGACGTCATACAGGCGCGGTTCGCAGCGCCGCCATCGGTCTTACACCAGGCGAATATCTTCTCTGGGGCTACTGTTTTTTTTTTTTTTTTCCTTCAGAGCACTAGCTTGCTCGCCAAAACGTTTCACCAAGTTATGTTAACTCTCGTATATTGATCGCGACACATGGAATGTGTCGTTGATCCGACTAGCAATAATAATTGTGAGAGCTTTCGCTTTTAACCTTTTATTCTCTTCGGCCAGACAGGATGGCAGCTGCTTTGCAAACTCCTATGCCTTACACGGTGGCCAGCAGTGGCAGGGGTCCTAATGTTCCTAGCAGCGGCCTGTGCTTTTGGCACACAGCAGGTGTGGATCAAACATGGAACGGATTCAGCGGCTGGCGGCGGCGCTGCCAGCCTTCCCACTGGGCAGCTAAGCTGGGTGGAAATCCTCGTGGCTCTCTGCTTGACAGATGGTGCGCACATAATATTACGATCTGCATTGCCGAGATAACTTTACTGACTCCATACGAAATACACGCGACACATATATGGCTTGTAGACTTTGAAGACAGTAGGATTGGGCGTGTTGGTACAACATGATTAAGAATTCAAATCAGCGCAACCGACAGGAGGGGGATAGAGGAGAGGACACAGAGCTCTGAGTCCTGTGTCCTCTCTAGCATCAGCGCTCTGTGTCCTCTCCTCTGTCCCCTCCTGTCGTTTGCGCTGATTTGAATTCTTAATCTTGCAGACTTTACCGTCCGTATAACAGCTTTCGCACAAGTTTACTCTATCATTGCATATTGCTTCTGTGCTAGCATACCACAGCGACACTTTACTTTTACATAATCCGACGGGCCGCGTGCACCTAGAATTTGATAAAAGAATATTTCGCGCTAAAGTGCACTCCACTTCTGCTCAGATGGGCCATGAAAAATTAAACTGAAAGCCCGAAGTCGGCGTATTGACGATCGTTTTGACGGACACAATGGACGGCGTGTAACAAGTTTACACAGAAAAGCAATACGAGAAAGCGTCAGTACTTCATACTGACTTCAACCTAGGCCTGCGCGGAACAATAGTTTCCGTTGTACGCAAGCTAACGACGCAGTGCAGTCACACCGTAAGGTGGAGGAGCGGCGTCAGAGCCCGTTGTAAACACTCTTAGGGCGGCTAGTGCAAGTACAGTTGTGACGTTATCACCACGCCATTATCTCTCATCATTTTACGTTGCAGCGAGTTGACCAGTACGCGTCTTTAGGACCATGTGTGCACCTGCGTACAGCTGCACGCTGTATTGATGCTGTTGCCTATGACAAGGAAGAAATGTTGCTGAGCCCTTTGTAATCGGCGGACAGCTTTGAACCATCCACTCGTGGCGCGATTCACGCTGTGGGACGCCTGGTGCGATTGTGCGCTTCTGCCGCACAATAACTAAACTGTTAACGCGACTTTCACGCGCAGTGACGTCTGGTAGCTTCTTTTTCCGAAAAAGTATAGCTGCTCTTCCGGTTTCCTACCTGCATGCATGTGATTAAGCAACCAAAGCCTACTGCTTGGAAAGTTGCATAAAAATGCTGAAATATATCACCGACGCGCATTGAGTAACAAAAAGTGATCACATAAAATGATTAAAAAGATTTGACCTACAAAACAATAGCCTAGTTCGCTTTCGTGTATCTTTTAAGCATTTAATACGCCGTCACGCCGTCACGTGACGCTCATTTAAGTGCTCCTGATGCATTTCTTGTGCCAAACACTGAAACGCACGCGACTGCGAACTGCGCTTTTGCAGTGGCCCTCCGTGCTGCTGGAAGCGTGCTGTTGGCCATGTCATCGCTGCGTCTTTCGCGCTCACTGCGCAATGACATGCTGAGTCACGTGCTGCGGAGCCCCGTGACCTTCTTCGACGAGCAACCGCGAGGCCGCATCCTGAACCGCTTCTCGAGCGACATCGACTACGCCGACTCGCGCTCTTTCCTCGCCGGCAAGCAGAGCGTCCAGAACACGCTCCTCACCTTCGCCAAGATCGCCGTCGTCGGCACGCAGGCGCCGCTCGTGATCGGCGTCACGCTTGTCATGGCCGTGCTAGTGTGCTACGGACTGGTGAGCCTAGAACGCCATTATTATAGCATCGTTAGAGCACCTTCGAGGCAACGCTAAACGTCTTAATAGCTTTCAGTGACTCGCATGTCTGGAGAAACTGTCCATTTCGAACCTAAGAAAGCCGTGACAACGAAGGAAGCCAAAGCTTGTCTTTTTCATTTATTTATTTATTTTTAAATGCGAAGCATTTCTTAGCGAACTTCGGCGACTTTGAGCGCACCTATCTATCTATCTATCTATCTATCTATCTATCTATCTATCTATCTATCTATCTATCTATCTATCTATCTATCTATCTATCTATCTATCTATCTATCTATCTATCTATCTATCTATCTATCTATCTATCTAGCCGCCTACGACTTTGTGCTCTCCTGGCCGTATCGTTAATGGGATTTATACCAAATTTGGTATGGCATAACATGACTGTATGACGAACAAAAATGGCTGGTCATATCATGAAAATCATCACTAACTTGTCATGAAAAGTATGATTTACATGCCACGCTCATGGCGCGTTCCCGGCCGTTTCGTTAGCTTGATATACACCAAATTTGGGATTGAGTGACGTGACTGTATGACGAACACAATTGACAGGCGGTAATATGCAAATAATGACATGTCATGAGCGACATGACTTGCATTCCACGCTCATGGCGCGCTCGCGGCCGTTTCGTTAGCATGATATACACCAAATTTGGGATTGAGTGACGTGACTGTATGACGAACATAAATGACAAGTAGTAATACGGAAGTCATGACATGTCATGTGCGACATGACTTGCATGCCACGCTCATGGCGTGCTCGCGGCTGTTTCGTTAGCTTGATATACACCAAACTTGGTATTGAGTGACATGACTGTATGACAAACACAAATGAGAAGTGGTAATATGGAAATCATAACTTGTCATGTGCGACATGACTTGCATGCCACGGTCATGGCGCGCGCGCGGCCGTTTCGTTAGCTTGATATACACCAAACTTGGTATTGAGTGACATGACTGTATGACGAACATTAATGACAAGTGGTAATATGGAAATCATGACTTGTCATGTGCGTCATGACTTGCATGCCACGCTCATGGCGTGCTCGCGGCCGTTTCGTTAGCTTGAGATACGCCAAATTTGCTATTGAGTGAAATGACTGTATCACGAACATAAATGACAGGTCCTAACATGTAAAACATGACATGCAAATTATGTATAGCATGATTTGCTCCTTCCTGGCTGCTTCGCATTACATCGATTCCCACAGTGCGTGGGATCTGCCGTCTTTTTTATTTATTTATTTATTTATTTATTTATTTATTTATTTATTTATTCTTTTTTTCTTCAGCCTATTTTCATCTCCTTTGTGCGCCTCTGTTATGTTCGTCGTGCAGTACCATTCCACGCACCCGCTTTGTACTGTACTCAAGGATTCAAACATATCAAAATTTTAATTAGAGCGACTGGTATGGGCGATTGCTCGAGGTAACCACGTCAGTCGTGACGGATGTGGCCTCTATAAATCACGCTTGCTCTGATCTACGCGTTCGTCTTGAAATTACGCCGGTAAGGTCCGAACTGAAGACGGTGGGAGCAAGAGTTATGTGCGTTACTTAGCCCTAAATTGTCCCCTTTCAGTCCGTGAGTACTGCGCGTATGTCAATGCGCCAAGCACATATTTTCGTCATGTACAGTGCCGTCCACTGTTTGGGTGAACACGGCTCAGCGTGGCCGCGTTCCGCGCAGCGCCAGTGCCGGGGGCGCGGCCGCGCATCGAAGCGTAGCGGCGCATGCGCGCACAGACACACGAGAGATGCTTTACGTCGTCTGCTATACATCGCTCGAGCGTGTTGTTCCGTGGTAGCCAGGCGCCGGTCTTGCTTGTCTGTAGTACAGCAAGAGCGACGCGCTCGTGTGCGCCTGCGCCACTTCGATTCGATGCGCGGCCGCGCCGGCTGCACTGGCGCTCCGCAGAGCGCTGCCACGCTGAGCCGTGTTCACCCTAACAGTGGACGGCACTGTACCTCTGTGCAACCTCATGCAAGCATTTTTTTTTTTGTTATATTTTGCATTTACATGCGCGCTAAGTCCACCGCCATTTGATACGCTACCGCAAAATGTGTTTTTCTTTTTCTGAGTGTTCTCAGTTTCTTATTTAGCTTGTAAGGCTGTTTCGAAAGAACTTTCGCGAAAGTTTTCGCGCCTATCTCATCTATTAGTTTTCGTTATTTCTTTAATGACACCCTTGCACGGTGCTTTCCATGTTGCCTGTTAAGAATTCTGAAACAAACTAGTGTCACAAATAAATGCGTACATAAATAGGTCGCCTCACGCAGTGTAGTATACAGGGCTGGGCAGTATCGTGGTACAATAGTAGCGCGATAGTATCTTAAAGATACTTTTGTGCAGCCATTTGTATTTCTGTATCGAGATAGATTTGAAAAATGTATTTGTATCTCAGTAGTGAAATACTTTTACGATGTATCGCTGCATCGCGATACCATAGAGGACACGCGTATCTCGTTAGTTCTTTGTCGGAAGTAAGCTGACGTGTTTTCGAAGCAGAAAGGAAGACTTTTTTGTGCTTAGCCCAGCCAAGGCTGGCCGCCGGTGGGTGACACCGGAATGGCGGCGAAGGGTTCCTCAGACGCACAAGGTGGTACATGTGGCAAAAGCGCCCGACGCCGTTGACGGCAAATTCGCGGAGGCAGTGCTGTCGGCTCTTGCCGATCACATTCGCAGTCTCTCAGGGCCGGTGCAGCATCCCTTACTTTTTCGGTACCTAGGTGACCCGAGAAATGTTGCAGGACTTCCCGGCCATAAGGCGATATTTATTCGCTATAAAATGAACTTGTCCTCCACTCCAGCGCTTAAGAGACTTGTCTCTTTCGCGAGTATTGTGTTGAGTCCGAACCAACGCTGTCTAGGGGAAAGCGCATTTGAGAAGCTGCTAGTGCAATTAACGCCGCAACCTTCTCCACAAAACACATCGTGTGCGTAATTCACTTAATTCACTAGCGTCGTCGGTGATTCGAGCGATATGCTTTACATGCATGTTCCACTGCGCTGCAACATTATTCACTATATTATGCTGCACTCAAAAAATGTCATTCCGGATCATGAACATCCGCTAATAAAAGTATTCCAGTATCTCTATTCCAAGATACCTTTCCGATTTTTTGCAAAAGTATCGCCGGAGTATTTTGTTAGTCCCAGACACATATATCTCAGTATCCGTATTTTAGAATCTCAGTACGTGTATTTCAATATCTGTATTATGAACTACCTTTCTGAGTATCTCTGCCCTAGCCCCGGTGCAGAACACTTTTAGCAGGTAGAGCGTCTCGGGGTCCACGCGCCTTGTAGCTGACAAGTACGACTGCGAATAGTTGTTTATTGTGCGTAGCATACACTGAAGGTCTACGATGACTGCAGATATATCGGCATATCATAGGGGGGTATGGCGCTAGAGGCCAACATGATATCAAAGAACACAAAACACCTTGCTAAATTGTGCTCGCATTATGGCGCCAGTGTACCGCCTGGTGTCCTGAAGGGGACAGTTTTGGAACCACCATTGTTCTTACTTTCTGTCAGCGATATTGTCACGTGGTTTTGACAGTGGAGTAAGCAGAAGACAAGCTGGTACCGATGAAAACTCTTTGTCGGGCTTACTTGTGTCCCCTGAAAGATAAACTCACAGTACAAGCAATACTCGTCAGTGATAGCGGGGAGCATGGGCTCTGGCGTAGACAAATCTGATCGCTTATGAAACGCGTCGGCTTTGATACACGCAGGTTCCACGATTTCAGCGCTATCGTTGGTGACCACGTGAGTTCCAGAACAAACTAAACCACTTGCTTCGTGAGGGCAGTCTCATCATCATCATCATCAGCCTGACTACGCCCACTGCAGGGCAAAGTCCTCTCCCATGTTCCGCCAATTACCCCGTCCTGTGCTTTCTGCTGCCAAGTTATACCTGCAAACTTCTTAAGGCCTGACTACACGTACGCGTTGCAGCACGTCAGCGCGTGGCTTTTTTGACGCAGCGCCGAGCCCTCTCCCAATGGACAGAGAGAGCGTGCAGCATCGCGTAGCCGCGCGTCCTCTGTCTCCATAGGGAGAGGGCGTGGCACCGCGTCAAAGAGCCACGCGCTAACACGCTGCAACGCGTGAGTGTGGTCAGGCCTGCAATCTCATCTGCCCACCTAATTTTCTGTCTCCCCGTCACGCGTTTGCCTTCTCTTGGAATCCAGTCAGTTACCCTTAATGACCAGCGGTTATCCTGTCGATGTGCTACGTGCCCGGCCCATGTCCAGTCTTATCAAAAAGCTCTAAATCCATGGGTAAGGTTTCGGCGCGCGGCTTGCGCCGGACGGTGATTACACGTGTAACAAGAAAAAAAAAGTGTGTGTGACAGCATTGCTCACGAAATTCGAAAAGATCTTAAACCTTACGTATTGGTTGCGTTATTTATTGGGATGTGAATGATGTGTTTAACGTGTCCTCTTTACAACGATACTTATACCACTTGTGCAGTACACTGAAGTGGCGTAAATATTACTTTGCAATGCCACATTGTACCGCTTGTACGTTCTCTGTGATTTATGCTTACTTTTTTGGAAGTGTTCCTTTAAAAAAAGCACCCGACTACAATTACCTGGCCGTGGGTTTTGTTTCCAAAATTTCAGCCGGTGTAAACGCGTCGAGCATGTAACTGCCAAAGCTGATAAAATTCCACATTTCATCAGACGCAATTTCCACACAAAACAGAGTAAAGTAAGTTTTGCACCTTACAAGTGTTAGTTCTGTTTCTGAGCGCTCTTGTGCGGTATAGAATCCGCATTCAAGTGGCTCATATTTCGCTTTAGGGTGTGTACAAAGCCGGGTCATGCGTTTCGTTGCATGTAGCTTTTAATTCGACATCAATGTTACAGATATTAAGTGAAGCGTAGTAGCACAAAAATAAAGAGGCTGAGCATAAAATATAGTGATTTTCCACCATTTACCTTAATAAGTCTTAGATGACGAAGAAATGGATTTGGATGGCTTCGTACTGTTTATCTGAGCGTTGCAACCGCGCATTAAAAATTAGGCTGTTTTCCAAGGTTAATAGTTTCACAATCCAAGGGAACTGAAAATAATTGAGGGCATAAACCAAGAAGGTATTAAAGAATCGCTATACATTAATGTGCTGAAGAAAATCATAATGCTCAATAGCCTGACGATAGAGAAAGAGTTCATGATTGGAAAACAACCACTGCATTGTGTAGAACAATATGTATACCTATGGTGAATTACTAGAAGGGAACACTTACTGACGAAAATGGAATTCACAGAAGAATGAGGATGGGCTGGAGATCATACGGCAATCACTATCGAATAATGACAAGCTATCTGCCGCTGTGCTTAAAACGAAATGTAAGCTATCACTGTACACTGCCAGTTTTAATATACGGGGTGGAAACATGTCGGATAACACACACACAAAAAAATCTAAGTTGTGTGCAGCGTGAAATAGAACGGAAAATTGTAGGCGTAACTGTTACAGCTTGAAAGATGCCAGAATGGGTCAGGGAACAAAGCGGATTAGCGCACATCCTAGTTGACATCAAGGGAAAAAGACGGGCCTGGGCCGGCTTGCTCTAACTTACTCTAACTGTCCCCCTATTGTCTGTTCTACGCACGTAATGCGTAGAACAGGCAATAGGGGGACAGTTAGAGCAAGATTATGGATACCAAGAGATGGTAAACGCAGTCGAGGAAGGCAGTGACTTAAATAAAGGGGCGAAATTAAGTTTGCAGGGACAAAATAAAATCAGGTCGCACTAGGTAGAGTAAACTGGAGATCATAGGGAGATACCTTCGTAAAGCGTTCAGCTCAGTTCTGTTTAACCTCTCATAATTCTTCCTATAATGTAACATCGCTGTCTGAACATTATGTGTGATTTTCGCACCATATAAGTATTATCGTATCGAAAGCATGCGCGTGCACGTACTCGGCTTGCTACCCTGAACTTGGGGAGGAGGGCATGAGGAATTAGATATCCAAATAAAGGAGAAAAATAGGAGTAATGGACGGTTACGTCGATTATCTCGAAGACAGACATAGTAAACTGCTTACTCCTCAATTCCCGTGATCACAGCTATAGGTCGACGCGGGATTGCGATTCGTATTCAAGCAGACCACGTGGTCAGAATTCGAGTGCATTGATGATTTACCGGACCAGAGAAACTTAACACCAATGCTTCCGAACACTTTGTAGTAGATGGCACAGTATTGCAGCGTTTCGTTAACATCGTCGTTGCACTCTTTTTTTTGCACACGTGCGCAGTTTGCTGCTGTGAAAGCATCGCACCGCTGCCGCTACTTCGAGAGCCTGGCTCTGTCCCGATTGCTGCAGCATGTGACCGAGACCGTGGATGCTCTGAGCAGCGTGCGAACGTACGGCGTGGTGGACCGCTTCGCACGCCACTTCTACCGGCTGACGGACGCGGTGATGCGCGGCTATATTTGCTTCGGCGCCACTTACGGATTCGTGCGCACGGTGACGTCGGCGGCCGGCTTCGTCGTTGTTGTGTGCACCCTTCTGACGACCGTCGTCTTTGCCGGGCCCGGTGGACCTGACCCGGCCAGCTTGGGCCTCGCACTCAGTGCGGCGTGCTCGGTGCGTCAGCGTTGCATTTCTGCATCCGCAGTAACCCCTTCCGAAGCGAATTACACGATATGCCCGTTCGAAAATGAAATGCAACACTTCTTTATTGAATGATGCGGGCATAAATTAACAAGCAGAGGAGATATGAAGATGCAGTGATGCAACATAATAATTGGTGCAGATCAACAGGTCTGCAGCACAGTCACAAAAAAGTTCGAAGTGGAAAATGGCTCGTGTTATTTCTGAAAAGAGACCCTCATGCGCATAGATGTGTGAAGGAGGTGAAATTTCCTAGAGTTCAATCTGCATCTGAGGTTTCAAGAAACAGTATCAAGAGCATGGTTAAACATCCTTGATTTCTGACCACGTAATTTCCAAAGCATCACATAGACCTGAACTTGCATCGCTTGTAGGAGGCAGCCGTGTTTTCCTGAAGGCTGTGGGGGTTCGGTAAACCGAGCGACCACGATATCGTCCCGCCTGTTCGTATGTCATGTTTAGCACCATCGTTCGCACGTCATCAGCTGTGACGTTGCAAGACCAGCAGCCCCGGTCAGCGACAACGGATGGTAACCGCGATGAAGAGTACGTATGCTTGTTTTAAATGCAGGTGCAAGATTTAAAAAACAACAACAAAAGAAAAACCGGGTCTATGTGCATCACTGAACCTAAATTTTCAGTGCTCCCTTTTTGAGCGCTCAAAAGGTAACCCATATCACACAGGAGCACGTTTTTGACTCTGGACAGAGTTCCATTTGTGGAAAGCTGGTCAAATATCACTTCTAATTCGGATTAGCCATATTACCTGGACTTTAAGGTAAATAAAATATCGTTGTCCTTCTCGTGCTGTTCCCATGAGGCGTGCTTATGTAGCATAATTGGTTGCATTTACATCAACATTACGCCACGTGTGCCCACTGTCTGCGTGATTAACACGAGATACAATTACTTGTATTTGTCACTCTGGCTTGAGGGTACTAAAATTTAAGTTTCTAGTAGGAAGGAAGGAAAAGCAAATTTAAGTGTTCGTTTTCTTTGTTAGACACAAAAATAATGGGAACTAACAGACAATGATGCCAAGGAAAGTACAGGGGATGTTATTGGAAGTAATTGTAATGTAAATGTGAAGAAAGAAAAGTGGACGAAAATATAACTTGCCACCGGCAAGGACCGAAGCTGCGACCTTCGAATAACGTGTCCGATGCTCTACCACTGAGCTACGGCGGCGGCCATCTCCCCGTCCAGTTTATAGGGTATATATGACTTGCCGCCGGTCCCTGCCGGCTGTAAGTTATCTTTTCGTCCACTTTTCTTTCTTCACATTTACATTACAATTACTTCTAATAACATCCCCTATTTGCTTGGCATCATTGTCTGTTAGTTGTCATTAAGTTTCTAGTACGTTTATTCAACCGAGTATTTGAGATAAAATACCTGTGAAAAATTTGTGCGTGTGGGAACAGAAGGCTTAAAACAAACAAAACATTTATTCGTCGGCTGACCAAGCTGATGTCACGGCCATGATGTCCGAGCTTCTCTGTCTCTTCGTCTTTTACGGGGACGCCAAGCACACTGCCCACTACATGCGCAACGAAATCACGTGATATTGTTGCTTCAAATTTATGGCGTCCACGGTAAGTCCACCGATATCACACGAAATGGTTGACGCCGATTAGAAAACAGATAGGTAGTCATGTTCTTGTCTGCACTGCGCGATGAAGGTTGCGTAGCGCTTAATGTTTATTAAGAGATATATTTCCACTGTCTCTTGATATACCAGCTGTTCACTCGAGGGCTGCACCGTGGCCCCCGCGATCAGCTGCGCTGCCGGAGCCAATCACAGAGGCCACGTGTTCAGAATATACGACTCGTGTTCTAAATGCAGGTTGCGGGAGAGCGCGGAATCGTGCGGTGTGCTCGTGTTGCAACTGGGGCATGAGCGTGCGACGAAACAGGACAATTCCATCCTTGAGCTAAATATACGACGCGAACCTATGTATACGCAAGATATTCCTCCTCAATAACAACGTCTAGTTACGCACGTATGCAGATTTTTCCTGTGCTGCCAATGAACGTGCCAAAAACGTGCTGCCGAATAACGCTGAATATTTAACCCAGTTCTGTAGTAAACTTCCATTGTTATGCGAAGGCGTTCCGCCTCTACATAGCACCAGCTTAAGACAGCCCTCGTTAAAACGTCAGGCTTGCTATTACTAGGATAACGAGAAGGCTATTAGCATTTTTACTCGGCCATTGTTGTGACCGAAATCCCTCGCTTTCAATCCTTAACAGATTCCTCTGTCACTGATGTCGCTGTGCATCATGCTGTTCAACGTTCTTCAAATGATTGTCTCGTTCGAACGCTGTGTGGAGTACACTGAGCTTCCTCCAGAGGTAAGTAAATCCAAGTGCGAGACATTCTTAAAGATATTCATTACCTGTTGCGTCCGTGTGTGTGTAGTAGTGTGGCGTTTCCAGCACTGCCATTATTTTATCACCAAATCTAGAAAACACGCGTTACCTCTGTTATTAGAAAATCAAGTCTTTTCTTCAAGGATAAACACCTAGAGCTCAGAACAACGCAGGTTAACCAACCATTAAATTGCTTGGAAAGAAAAGTTAACTATGCTCTATCATAACTCACGTCTCATATAAGAAACTTCACGTTTTCATTTGTCGAACAACAGTATCAAGGCCGTGATCAGCTGGAATTTTTAAGAAAGTCATTTATTCCTCCGCTTACATATAGGTCCAATACCATTAAACTGGTGATGAAGGGATATCAAAGCCACTTGCCTGGCCTATCATGCTATTATTCTCGTTCACGAGAACGGATAACTGGGCTAGTTTGTGGGAATTCATGTTAAGGCGGGTAGCGCAAAGACAGACGGACAAAAGCGAGGAATGAATACACGGGACAAGCGCTGTCCCGTGTATTCATTCCTCGCTTTTGTCCGTGTGTCTTTGCGCTACCCGCCTTAACATGTATTCCCGTTCATTCATCTAGCACCATCGCTTTTGTTGCCTTAAGTACATAGGTCGGCGAACTCACTCAGACTCAGATCGGGCCGTGAGTCTGAGTCTGTGTGAGTCCGGGTGAGGAATGTTTTGGTGCATTTGTGTCTGAGTGAGTCCGCTTGAAGGAAATTTCGGTGAGTATGAGTCCGAGTGAGTCCAAAGCGCAAGAGATCTTTCTTAAGTGAGTCTGAGTGAGTTCCACTTCTTTTTGCCGACCTATGGTCATATCTACTCATCTTCAGCCTTACTATCAGCCTTACCTGGATTCACGTTTATACTCACCTCTACTCACACGTATTCCAAAGCATTGCCTTTCATACACTATTTCAATATTTATTGATCAGAAGCGTGAATTAGGAAGGGGAGTGCCTTGACCTCCCCCCTCCGCCAACTATTCCAAGAATATTTTTGATAAATACATCTTACAAAGTCGTCTCTTTCAAGCAAAATGACCTTACTGGTTTACGAGCACTCATAACTCGTATTCGAAGGTACTATATCAAAAGGCGCCAAGAAGAGCACCGATTACGTGAGATATTGGTGTTATAGAGCATTGACACCATGGTCGAAAAAGATAATGCTAGGCTAACGGACTCATGAGTCGACTCACTCGGACTCACTCAGACTCAGATTGAGCCGTGAGTCTGAGTCTGAGTGAGTCCGGGTGAGGAATGTTTTGGTGCATTTGAGTCCGAGTGAGTCCGGTTGATGAAAATTTTCGTGAGTGTGAGTTCGAGTGAGTCCGCCTCCCAAAAATTTTGGTGAGTTTGAGTCCGAGTGAGCCCTAAGCGCAGAATATATTTCATTAGTGAATCTGCGTGAGCTCCACAAGTTTTGCCGCTATGCTTAAGTACCTATGTGCATCTGCAAGTTAAACACTTATATGTATCTCAATATCACGCTTTCTCTAAAAAAAATCTCCGGAACGAAACAATAGATACGGACTTAACATCCTTTTGTTGAAGACTTATGTGCTCTAAAGAAATGTCTTAAGGAAATGTCTTGAAGAATAATATCAATAATGATAGTGATGATTTAGGCGTTAATACATTTCGATGATATTAGAACATATCATATGTGATCATTAGAGGCCGGATTTTTAGGCACTAAAATTCGTGTTTTAGGCGCCAAAAATAGGCAGAAAAAACACAGTTTTAGGCCCCCAAAATCGTAAATATAGGCACAATAAATTTTTACAAAAAAACAAATTTTCGAATAAGGACGTGCGCGACCTGGTCGACGACAGGAAAGCAAACAAATGTTATATTTTATGATTGTATACAAATGCATTAATGATTCAACATAGCCATGCAATGGTCCCTTTTCGGACACGGTTTCCAGAACACGGTCTCGCCTTTTATTGTCCAGAATGGTAAGTTAAGTGTCCACCATCGAATAAACACGCTCCTGCGTCTGCTTCTTTTCGGCATGGCTGGGAAAGGCAGCACAGGATTCAATAACCAGACCGCTAAAAGGCCAGAAGGGTCTGTTAGCCTTGTATTGGCCGGGTCTAATAACGCATAGTCAATTTCTCCTCTTTGTGTGAACACCATAAAGGGCCCCTTACGAGGTTTGAGCGTTTCGAGCTAGAATTGTAATGCATGCACTGCGCTAACGATCACGACTGCCAAGATTTGCAACGCTACGCTCCCCGGAAGGGGGGAGTGAAATGTCAGACTGAATGCCTCGTGCCCTTTATCTCACGGGCGCGCGCACCAGTGTGGGGGAGGTGAAGTTAACAAGGAATGGTCCTGTGTATGTCACAGTAGTACATGAAACTGCGAGAATTATTCGAGGCTACATGTGTCATTTGTGCAATCTGTTGCTTGAATAGAAGAATGAAAGTTAATAGAAATATTAAAACATACAAACGGATTGTGTGCGCACTTTTCCTTAGTTTTTTCTTCGAATCGAGAGCGATGCGAGACTTAGCTGCCTATATTTATTTTGTGTTCGTGTTCTCGCCGTTTCCGCGTCGTGCCGGCGCCAGCCCTGACAACGCTTAGCATGTTTTTGGTGCATCGTCCATTACAGCAGTTCCAGCTGTGCGACGCGCTGTGTCGTGGTAAGGATACAGGATTCATGCCAGCCAATCATTACGCCACGAAAACAGTAGCATTACTTTTCCAACTTGACTTATATAGTGTCGCACATCGATAACTTCGAAACAGACCGAATTAATTGCTAAGAAAATTGACAGGCCACACTCTTGCTAACTGTTGGAAATTGCGGAAATTTCGGCAATGACACATGGGACACATGAGCACCTCCCAATAGTATTTCCTGGAACCCGTGAGTAGTTTGTTCATATTTTAACATATAATGAAAACAGTGGTTGATTACTACGGAGCTTCCTTTCTATAGTTGGGTTGTTCAAAGCGTACGCTCTGGCAGATTCATTATTAATGGCTTCCGACTAACGTTGCACCGCTGCTGCGTATGGTGTGTCGAAGGTACAGATGAAGCGTGTGTATTTACAGAATCATTGCAGAATCATCACAGAGCCACAGAGTTATAGAGTCATTACGGCCGAACTTGGGGGGGAAAAAAATAAAACGCATGGCTGTTCTCTGTACCCTTTCAATTATACGAAGGATTCGTCTGCCACCTATGAGCTTCCTAAGCTTTCACAAGTAACGTTGTGTTCTATGTAGTACTTATAAAAAAAAAAAAAAGTCGGTGACAGCCTAAGAATAAATATAAGCTCCGCCCACGAGGCCGCATTGCTCATATTTTGCATGCCTCCGCGCTACAAACGAAGTAGTTCATAAACACTGACAAATATTTTCACGCATACAAACAATATTTTCCAATACTGAGCTGATATTGAAGTAAAGAAAGCAAAGCTAGATAAAAGATATTGTGAACGCACGGCGTTCAGCGCCCGCTTAACAATATATATCTGTTGTTAAATCGCACCCCATGCCGCGGTCATCTCAGAGTCTACAAAAAAGTAATGTACGTCTCAAAGGCTACGTTTCTACGCAGCGCCTATTATGGTATTAAAACAAAGAATGCCACATTTAACGCATAATTAATATAAAGGAACCATTTCATAACGGTTTCACAAAACGACAGAGGGACATTAATTAAATTTAATAAGGTCGTTCGCAATCTTTTTCTTTTTTACGAAAATTTCGACGCCAGTTTGCTTCATTGTCTGCAGTAACTATGGCAACAACGACTCAAAGTGTTTCGAGATTGCCTTCGCGAATTTCCATTCTTGTGTTGCCGTGAATACCATATTTGCGTCTGGAGTTGCCGTGGTTGTCATCGTGTTTGAGGTAAACGACAAGGCTTCATTTGACGTCGCTTCAACAAAATAAAAGCGCGTAGCGCTCATGGTGCTTACGTGTACGGGTCATTGGATACGCTGCCGTTAAGTTTACGCCAAGGGGATGTACGCGGCTAAAGTGGCAGTGACTAAAAGCTTTACGTGACATTGTTTCTTGCTTCGACAACTTGCACTGGTGCTGCCACGACCCCTTCATCCCTTGAACGATCAACTTTTTTATTTATTTATTTATTTATAGCATACCTGCATCGCCCCAATGGGCATTACAGCAGGGGGCCCAGTTTCGATGGAAGAGGGGCCCCTTCCTTCTATGTATGTGTGTCTGTGCGCAAAGATATATATATATATATATATATATATATATATATATATATATATATATATATATATATATATATATATATATATATATATATACGTAGATTATGAAGAGTCTGGCTTCGGTTGCCGTTGAACAAAATAGGAAAAATATATATACGCTTCTAAAAAACTGTTTATTGGTATTGGTCTTGATGAAGATCGGTCTCCGATCGAAACGTCACCAATAAACAGTTTTTAGAAGCATATATATATATATATATATATATATATATATATATATATATATATATATATATATATATATATATATATATATATTTATATATATATATATATATATATATATATATATATATATATATATATATATATATATATGTATATATATATATATATTGCGAAGAGGCTGTCGGCTGTCTTCAATTGCCGTAAGACAAGCAAGAAAAGGATATACGCTTCTAAAAGAAACAGTTTATTTGCCAACGTGTCAATCGGAGACCGATCTTTATCAAGACACAATTTATGAAGCTTCGATGCGCTTTTATAGCATCGTCCTCCAAGCAGGGAGAGAGAGAAAACGGAGAAGGAGACAGAAATTAAAAATAGAAAATGTATCAATGATAAATTGAGTAGCCAAAAGACCATACAAAAAAGACGTGCATCACAAGAAGGGTCAGCATTTAAAAGAAAGGTCTACGGACTATAAGCTTCACGAGAGTCCACTGTAATTTAAGAACAACAAACTATCGCTGCCTAATATATGCACACAATACACACAAAATACATAAAGCGCACATATAAACAAAAGCAGAATTACAAATAGGATATCGTGAAGTAACAAAGTGTCGTGAAGTATCGTGAATGTAAACAAAAGCTTTTTTTTTTTCACTCAATGATAGCTTTAGCCGCGTCACTTCAGTTGCAGTCGCGATCCATGGAATGGAAAGTTCCTGCGTCACAGCGATATTGTGTAGCGTGCATCCCTTCGCTGTTTGTAGACTACGATTACCTCGCACGGCGTTTTTCATGCAAGGCGTTTGTGCATCGAGCGTGAGACTTGGGCGACGGGTACGTCGACCTAGCACATCATTCTGGGCTGGTGACACACGTCACATAATCACACATGCACCGGATGACCACAATTATCTCCTTATAGTGCACACACCACAGCATGTTCTCCATACCTGGTTTGTTTACTTTCGCACTGTGTTGCGATAACCGGTTATGATGGTCGCCTTCTTTCCCTTTCGCTTCGTCCGCACATACGCCATTCATAGCGACTCACAGCACCGCGTACTGCGCAGTAGATCACCAAGATTCCCACGTTCCGAGCTCTAAGTAACACACACACACACGCACGCACATGTGGCAACGCTAATGCTATGGCTTTTCAAGACGGTAATCGAGCACCGACGCGCACATTCCGACTTCACCTCACTGCACACGAATGAACGCGACAATCGCCGACATGGTGACATTCAGGTGATATGCTTGGTGCATCTGAGCGGTGGGAGGAACACACGCCGTGATGCAACTTGACGCTGCCGAAACGACGGAACGCGATAGAGCGTCCGAGCTGCTAGCTGCCGCTTCGGTGCACTTCAAACGCGGCACAGTCAAGAAGCTTCTACTGCATCGAATGACGACCAGCGACGATGATGCTACGTACGTGCGGATAACACTCGGAAAGAGCTTCTTCTGGTAGAAAGAGACACCACAGAAAATTTGAATTAACTGCTCTCGGTCTTGGTGCAGCGGTACCTCGCCTCTCGTCGCGAACGGCGCCATGTTGCATTTTTCATTGGTTCGTCTTACCCGTTACGTCATGGTAAGGAGCGGCTGTAGTTGGACGCGCATGATACAAATGAACAGCGGTAGAGTTTACTTTTTATTCTTAGCTTGTCACCGAGTATAGGTAGTTTCCTTGCGCAACACCTTCAGAAATGCAGTAAAAGCTCGTTAATTCGGATTTAACGGGGCCGGAGAAGCTGTCTGAAGCGAGCGAATGCCGAATTATCGAACGTGTCAAGAAAACAATTAACGTCTGTTTCATTAATGCATTTTCATTTTCTTGTAGAATAAGTAAATCCAGTAAACATTTTGCATAGCAGCAGTGCAAAAGCCGCACTTTTCGCCATTTGCGACTTCGTTCACAGTGTGAACGCGGCTCGAGACCCCGTGTCTTAAGCTGAAACGTGCTCTGAACCCATAGTTGACTACGCACCAACGACGTCATTGTTGATAGCGAACACGTCTTTCTGGAAGCCGGCGGCCATTCCATCTGTCCGCGAAACGCCGGTTTCACTGCTTTGCTTTGCACACTTGCGGCGCTTCGTGCTTGGCGCGCTCCGTGGATCGTCCGTATTAACCAGATTGCGGCGAAATATGACCGAAATAACGAGAGTTTGATGCCATTGAACAATGTGTATGCTGGCCGAAGCCAGAGAACACGTCCGAATTATCTGATTTTCCGAATTAACGAGTGTCGAATTAATGAGCTCTTACCGCACAGCATTGTCGATTATTCAAGCAGAGTGGCAGAATTATGTGATGCTTCAAAATTAAAAATCGCATCACATCATTTCGACCGTTCGGGAATCTGAATTCAGCCAAATTTATTAAAAGCAATTGTCACTTGTACAACCTCTATCTCAGGTGGACGTCCCAGAAAATGAGAACGGGAGCGGTGTGCTGCCAGTCGTATTACCACCTGGCTGGCCAACCTCGGGAATGATCGAGTTCCAAAATTACTCGGCTTCATATCGGCCTGGTGTGCTTCCCGACGTACTCAAGGACGTCACACTCGTCGTCAAACCAATGGAAAAGGTGCGTGCCTGCGTAACTTTCTCGTTCATTTTAGCACACGTTGTTCGCGCTAAGAAGACTCGCGTTTTTGTAGAATAGCACTGCACAAGCAGTTCTGCCCGCAAATGCTATTGGGTTCCACCTGAAGTTTACTTGCAACGACACTGACCGTATGAAGGCGTCATTATTAGGCCTAAATAGCTTCTTCCCTCTGTTCTATCAGCGTAAGTTAACTCTCTGCCTTCTGCTTGACCCTCTCTCTCTGTCGTTCCGCACGGCGGTTGGGCCTGTGAGTATAATTTCATTGTCGACTGGCTCAAAAGGCAGGACGCGCTCCTCACGTAGATTTTCGCCTAGGCTAGCAGCAATATTGCTCGGTAAATCTTCAGTACTGCGCCCCTATTTCGGACACCTACGTGGCGAATATTTTCGCATTAGGGGCGAAATAAGTTTGGCGTCCAACGAATGGGCAGAAAGCCTACAGACACAAGCGGCCTGTGTCATATGATGTATATGAAAGCAGAATACGTAAGAAGGAATTAATATAAAACGATCTGCAAGATAACAATGCAACAAAACATAATCTCCAGTAAACAGCTCGTGTGGATGGCTATTTAATATACGAACGTCATTCTCATAAGGGTGGGACGGGTATTCTTACTTTTAGATACATTTGCGTTGACCTT
>JALIZH010013575.1:0-25676 GCA_030522465.1 Rhipicephalus appendiculatus
ACTGGAGCTGCTGTGTCTGTATTGAGTGGAGAAATGTGCCGCAAGTTAAGAAAAGTAACGATTCCGCTTTCTGACGTCTCCCTGCGTATGGCATCCGCGCATCACGTAAGCCCTTCTATGACGTGTACGGCTCCGCTACTCATACAGGACGTTCTGTACGTGGTCGAATTCGTCGTCTTTGCACAGTGCTCGCACGACGTCATAATGGGCTGGGACTTCTTTTTCACATATCAGGCCGTTGTTGATTGTGCCCGTGCCGAACTAGAATTGTCAGCGATCTCCGACGACGATTCTCACAAGTCTTCTTTTTCTCGTGTCGTCGTCGCCACGGATACTGACATCCCACCTATGTCTTCTGTTCTTGTACCGATCTCCTGCGACCATGCCCCTTTTTCAAAACGCCTTGTTCACGCCGTCAGAAGACCTTGCTTCTCGAAAGTACTTCCTTCTACCTTTTGCTCTTCTCACGATCGAAAACTCTTGCGCGGCCATTTATGCCACGAATCTGCTTCCAGTACCCGCCACATTATTCCGCGGCGAATGTCTAGGCCGACTTAAGGACAACGATTGCCTTTGCGCCAGTCAACGGCCCGATCGCGCCACAAGCCTTCAGATCGCCAGCATTATTCCCGTTCCCACGTCCACCACATCTTCCCAAGACGCCTTCCCTACCATAAGTTGATTCGGACCTTCCTGTTGCTTAATGGACCCAACTCTTGACCCTTCTCGACCACTTCCGGACGTCTTTTTGACTACAGACAAACCAATTTGGGCCGAACATCTGCAATCGTTCATCCTATTGACACCGGTACCCATGCACCATTGCGTCAGCGTCCATACCGGGTCTCTCACGCTGAACGCCGAGTTATTGACGACCAGGTGACCGATATGCTCAATCCAACAGTCCGTGGGCCTCTCCGGTGGTACTCGTCAAAAAGAAGGACGGTAGCATCCGATTCTGTGTGGACTACAGGCGCCTTAACAAGATCACGCGCAAAGATGTTTATCCGCTCCCCAGAATCGACGACGCTCTCGACTGCTTGCAAGGGGGGCGAGTTCTTTTTCTCGCTGGATCTTCGATCGGGGTACTGGCAGGTACCCATGGATGAAGCTGGCCGCCCCAAGACTAGAGCTGTGCGCCGCCGCGCCGCGCCGCCGCCGCCGCCTATTTTTGCCCGCGCCGGTCGCGCCGCCGCCGATGTTTCCAGAGTGACCACGCCGCCGCCGCCGCCGCGCAATAATTGCGGCGCGCCGCCGATTACTCTTTTATTTTAACCTGAACGGGGAATCTGGACTTTAAATCACTTCGTCGGGAGTGCTTTTGTCGATTTGTCCATGTAATGGAGTCTCCTTTTCAGTCATCGCTCATTGGCGGGAGCTCGGCCCGCAACGCGCGCCCTCTTTTTCCGGATCTTCCTCTTCAACGTCATTTTGACGTCACGAAGCTATCCAAACTCTCGACTGAAATTAGAGGAACGGAATTCCACAAACCTATTTCTACCATAGAGGGGGGAAATGGGAGAGAGTGTGCCTAGCATCTGTAAGTCAACCTCCTCTGAAGGCGCTACCTCTTCGGGCTCGTGTCACAATTTCCGCCATACCCTTGTTTCGCTTCCTTTTTCTTGATGAGCTCTTAAGAAAAAAAATGAATATTCACGAGCGAGCGCGCCCAGCGTCCACAAACCAACCTCATCCGACGCCGCTCCCCCTCGTGCTCCATGCTCTGGTCACAGTTTCCAGCATGCTCCTGTCTCACTTTTTAAATGCGAATGCATTTCTTAGTCGAGGGCTATGTCAGGGCATCCGGCGTTGTCCGGCGTTGTCCCGCGGAGGAGGAGGAGGAGGGATAGGTTGAGGGAGGTGTGCGCGCCGGCAGGTGTTATCTCTCCGCTCTCACTCCCTCTCACCTATAGCAACAACTGCGGGCGCGCGCGCGCTTATCCTCGCCCCTAGCAACCGGGAGCAGGTGGTGCGGGCGGAGTAGCGGGAGAGTGAGTGGAGAGGAGGAGCGCGCTTTGATGTGTGAGGGCGCTCGCATCGTGGAAGCTCGGCGGAGCTCCCCGCGTGTGTGGAGAGAGTGTAGGAGAGGGTAGGGTGCAGTGCTTCGCCGCTCCTTCTCTCGCCGTTCGCTCTCTCTCCCTGCTACGCCCTCTCCCGTCCGCTCGCTCGCACGTATATAAGTGGAGTGAAGCGCGCGCGAAATGCATTCGCATTTCCTCACGATTCCCTTCGGGGAGGGTGGGGGGCATTTTTTTATAGTTGCGGAGTTATTGTCGATGTGTCCCCCTAGTAGACTGTGCATTTGAGCCGCAGCTGATTGGCAGGAGTTCGGCAACCCAGCACGCCCCTTCTTTCCGGTTCTTCTTCCCGCAACGTCATTTTCAATCACGAAGCTTTCACAACTCTCGACAATAATGAGAGGGACGGAATGTGCTTCAACGCAACGAACTCAGCGCACAGACACATCCGCTTTTGGGCGTACATCTCGGAGGCCGTGCATAAATTCTGATCGCGTAAGCCATCGAATAACGTTAAATGCGGCCGCCCTTCTAACGCAGCTGTGAAGATCAGGTACGCATTCCCTGCATCGTTCTCAAACATCTGGGACACATTCATATGCAAGGTAAGGCTGGAAAAGTTCCTGTTTCTGTACATTTCGTCCACTTCTTTTTTACGTTGGGAATGTGCTGGCTGGTTCGGTGCTTCGACGTGGTCCAGAGCAAACATCACGGCTCACCGCTTTTCCGAGTAACTGAGTGCGCTGTGCCGAAATGGACTGTGAACATCTTCTTCAGATCTTTCTCCCTCCAGAAGTCTCAAGAGTATTGCCTGACCTCAACGCTGCGGCGTCGTCCGGCCTTTCAAGGCCACGGCCCAACTAGCTGGATAGCACATTCGGGGAGTTTGAACTTACTACACTTTGCATACATAAACAAAATAGATAAGTAATATATATGGATTGGTTAATGCACGTTTTTCTTTCATTTTTATTCGAGTAGGTACTACACTTTGCATACATAAACAAAATAGATAAGTAATATATATGGATTGGTTAATGCACGTCTTTCTTTTCATTTTTATTCGAGTAGGTCGATGAATAAATAGAGAAGTTAAGGGAAAAAAATCCGGCTGATCCCACGCACAGTGGGAATCGATGTAATGCGAAGCTGCAAGCAAGGAGCAAATCATGCTTTGCATATTATGCATATCATGATTTACATGTTTACGAACTGTGATTTGCGTTCCTCAGACAGGTCACGTCGCACAATACCAATGTTGGTGTATATCAATGCTAGCGAACTGGACGCAAGGGCACCATAGAGTTGGCAATGTAAATGGCGTTATAGAATGACCCATGCATGCCAAGATTTTCATGTTACCACCTGCCACTATGTTCGTTATAAAGTCACGTCCTGCAATACCAGTTTTGGTGTATATCAAGCTAGCAGAAACGGCCGCGAGCGTGGCATGCAAGTCATGTCACTCATGACATGTCACGATTTCCGTATTATCACTTGTCATTTATGTTCGTCATACAGTCACGTTACGCAATACAAAAATTGGTGAATATCAAGCTAGCGAAACAGCCGCAGAGCGTGCCATGAAGCGTGGCATGCAAGTCATGCCACTCATGACATGTCATGATTTTGCATATTACCACTTGTCATTTATGTTCGTCATACAGTCACGTCATGCCATACCAAATTTGGTGTATATCAAGCTAGCGAAACGTCCGTAAACGCACCATGAGCATGGCATGTAAATAATGATGTACATGACACACGTCATGTTTTCATATTACCCTGTCATTTATGTTGGTCATGCAGAAGTGTCTCATAGTACCAATTTTCGTATATATCAAATTAAGAAAGCGGACACAGCAGCACTACGGTCATGGCGTGTAAATCATAGTTTTCATGACTAGTTAGTCTCGGTTTTTTCTTGATATGACCAGTCATTCGTGTTCGTCATACGGTCATGTTATGCCACACCAATTTTGGTATTAATCCCATGAACGATACGGCCAGGAGAGCACAAAGTCGCAGGCGGCTAGATAGATAGATAGATAGATAGATAGATAGATAGATAGATAGATAGATAGATAGATAGATAGATAGATAGATAGATAGATAGATAGATAGATAGATAGATAGATTCAAAGTTGCCGAAGTTCACTAAGAAATGCTGCTTCGCATTTAAAAAAACATATAATAGTTGATCGGTGAGCTTTTTGTTAGGTATTAATGTTAAAACGACACGACGTGAAAACACAGACAAAAGAGTGAGGTCAAGAGAGTAGCCAGTTATCCCTCACGTAGACCGCCACGCACAACTGACTGATAGGTATCGCCTTTTGCCTTGGAATGCGCAGCTAAGTATTTTAAGTGCGGAGCACTTTAGGGGTTTGGGCTGTTGTATGCTGTCATCATACGCGCTCATCGTATGCTGTCGTAGCTTCGCGAAACGCAGGTAAAACCACTTATTGCATAGATATCTGTAGGATATTGAGCGCGCGTTCGCGCCTATAGGAGAAGTCTTCTTCCTCTTGGTCTTCGAGCGCCTTGATAATATTAAGTGCAGAACACGTTAGGGGCCTGGGCTGTCATATGTTGTCATATGCTGTCGTCGCTTGGCGTAATACAGGCAAAACCACGTATTAAAATAGGAAAAAAGAGGAAGCAAGCAAAAATAGAAACAAAGAGAAAGAAAGGAGAAACTACGACGAAAAATAGAAAGAGCAAGAAAACGAAATAAATAAATAAATAGAGGGGAAGAAACCATTAGAAATTAAAAAAAAAAGCCAGCCTGCTTTCACGGTTCTTGTATATTTTTTCATTGCGATAACAATTATACGGACACTCCGTGCAGGTTGTCATCGTCGCCGTGACGTTGAGAATCAAGTTCAAGTCATTACCTTTTGTACACACATCGTATGCTGTACCCGCTAGTAAAAGCTCGCGAGTGCTAGCGAGGAACACGGCACAAGCATAAATTAAAGAAGCTGCCCATCTCCGTCCCGTGGAGGGCGCGTGCGATAACATCACTGCCGTCGATAACAGGCCTGCCGTCGATTGCTCCTCGGCCAGAAAGCAAGCGCCTTGTCTGCCTTTCGCTGGGCCAAGGAGTATGAAGAGACGCTGGGGTAAAGAGAAGGGGCTCCATGGCTCGAGCCGCAACTGTGAATTTTTACTATTAGGGCGCGGCCATGAGAGCATGGCGAGCGCGCTAACTCGGCAGGGATCAGCAAACGGCTCGTATACTCTTCTACGCGCTGTGATCTCACCGCTGCGAGCACTGATACGAGAAACTGCATGAAAACCACTTCTTTCACGTGAACCGGCCGCATTCCCTAACATCAGCATTTTGCAGTTCGATGAGATTGGATGAAAATGAGTTAGCTACTAGCCTTAGTTCGTTATAACATTATCGCATTCATTGCTTCGCCCTTTCGGGGGAAACGGGTTTCGTTTTTGTCTGTCAAAATTTTAGGGTCAAATTTCTCAACCGACGAACTCTTGAATCTCCCCCTCTCTCTCCCCCCCCCCCCCCCCCCCCCGCGCGCCGCGCCGCCGCCGTCCGATGAACCCCGCGCCGTTGACGCGCCGCCGCCGGAGGTGCAAACACGGGCGCGCCGCCGCCGGCGATTTTAGGACCGGCGCACAGGTCTACCCAAGACTGCGGTCGTAACCCCGGACGGCTTGTACGAGTTCAACGTGTTGCCGTTCGGCCTTTGCAACGCCCCTGCCACCGTTGAGCGTCTGATGGACAACATACTTCGAGGCCTCAAGTGGCAGACGTGTCTTTCCTATCTGGACGACGTCGTCGTTTTTTCAAAAGATTTCGACACCCATCTTCTGCGCCTCGCAAGTGTCCTGGAATGCCTCACACATGCTGGGTTGCAATTGAACTTGAAGAAGTGTCATTTTGCTGCCCGGAAGCTCACAATCTTAGGGCATGTTGTCAGCAAGGACGGTGTCCTACCCGACCCTGCGAAGCTCCGCGCCGTCGCTGAGTTTCCCAAACCATCGACACTAAAAGAACTCCGGAGCTTTATAGGCCTATGTTCATATTTTCGTCGATTAGTCCGTAATTTCGCATCCGTAATGGCCCCTCTAACACGCCTACTTGCTGACAGCGAAGGCATTTCGGCGTGGTCTTCCGCTTGCGACGACGCATTCGCGAAACCGCGTCATCTGCTGACGTCTCCACCGATTCTCCGTCACTTCGACCCAGATGCCCCTACCGAAATCCACACGGACGCTAGTGGAGTCGGCCTTGGCGCTATTCTTGCTCAACGCAAGTCTGGCTTCGACGAGTACGTCGTTTCTTATGCCAGTCGCACTCTTACCAGAGCTGAAGAGAATTATTCACTCACAGAAAAAGAATGTCTGGCCATCGTTTGGGCAATCGCAAAGTTTCCACCTTACGTATATGGCCGCCCATTTGATGTCGTGACTGATCACCACGCCCTTTGCTGGTTATCATCACTCAAAGACCCATCTGGTCGTCTAGCTCGTTGGGCATTGCGTCTCCAAGACTATGATATCAGTGTGGTCTACAGATCAGGCCTCAGACATTCAGATGCCGACGCTCTTTCCCGCTCTCCACTTCCCCATGATTATGGGTCTGCGTCTGTTTCCAGCTACGAGGCTGCGGCGCTTGCGTACAGTGACATGCCTTCTGAGCAGCGCCAAGACGCTTGGATACTCTCTATAATGGAGTTCCTGTCTCAGCCGTCCCCACGTACCACCCCTCGTTCACTGCGACGCACAGCTCGACATTTCACCATCCGCGATGGACTCCTGTACCGTCGCAACTGCCTTTGTGACGGCCGCAAATGGTTGCTGGTGATTCGTCGCCACCTACGTGCCGATATCTGCGCCTCCTTTCACGCGGATCCCCAATGCGGCCATGCCGGTGTAATAAAAACGTATGCACGCCTCCGGCTGCGGTATTATTGGCGTGGAATGTAGCGCTTTGTCCGACAGTACGTACGCTCGTGTCCCAAATGTCAACGCCGGAAGAGCCCACCGCACATGGTCGATGGACCACTACAGCGGTTGCCTTGCCCCTCCCGGCCTTTCGACCGCATCGGAATAGACTTGTATGGTCCCTTTTCCTACACACCTGACGGAAACCGCTGGGTGATTGTCCCCATTGATCACCTCACACGCTATGCTGAAACTGCCGCGCTGCCGGAGGCAACATCACGTGAAGTTGGCTTATTTATCCTTCACAAACTTGTTCTTCGCCACGGCGCGCCTCGTGAGCTACTCAGCGACCGCGGACGTACGTTCCTCTCCGCAGCCGTACAAGCCCTTCTTCGTGAATGCAAATGTTGTGCATCGGACAACCAGCGCGTACCATCCGCAAACCAACGGGATGACAGAGCGCTTTAGCTGCACTTTGGGTGACATGCTGTCCATGTACGTGTCCGCTGATCACACCAACTGGGACCGCATACTACCCTTTGTTACTTACGCTTACAATAGCGCCACTCAGTCTACGACAGGATTCTCTCCGTTCTTCCTCCTCTACGGGCGCGAACCTTCCTCATTCATGGACACCATCCTTTTGTATCACCCGGACGCTTCAGAATCCACAACTCTATCTGAAGTCGCGACTTATGCCGAGGAATGCAGGCAACTCGCACGTTCTTTCACCGCGCAAGATCAAGCGCGCCAGAAGGACCGTCACGATGAAAACCTGCCTCACCACTCGTATTCGCCTGGAACGTTGGTATGGCTTCGCGTTCCCTCATCTGCTCCTGGCCTTTCCACAAAGCTACTGCCGAAATACGAAGGCCCCTACCGAGTCCTATGTCAAGCCTCCCCGGTCAACTACATTGTTGAGCCAGTTCTACCATCGACGGACCGACGCCGTCGCGGCCCGCGAGACTGTTCATGTGAATCGATTGAAGCCTCACTTCGGCCCACCCGTCGTACCCGTTCCATAGGTCGCCAGGATGGCTCCTTTTCTGCGGGGGGAGTGATTTGTAGCATGGATATATGGCACAGGCAAAAGCGCCGGCGAAAGAAGAGAACGAGAACTGTTGTTGATGCTCGCGCTTGCTCCGCTTGACAGCTGCCAGTTCGCTAATAAACGCGTCATGGGCTCACCGCTAAACGCATCCAATCAATATATATATATATATATATATATATATATATATATATATATATATATATATATATATATATATATATATATATATTGTAAGGAAATAAGAGAGACAGAGACAGCACCCTTGCTGCGGGCCGGCTGTTCTATTCTAACTTCCTTCTCTTCTGTCCCTAGCCGAGTATGCGCCCGTGCCCGAGCACCACTTTGTCATCATTACACTCGGCCATGACTGCGAGCGTGCGCCCCTGCCGACAATGCTTCTGGTGGACGGCACTGGCTGCATCGCAGCGGTCGGTCCCCGCCACGCTGGGATTCGGCAGGGATCTGCCGTAAGTGGGTCTGGTGGAAGACCCTGGCTAAATCGCAATGGCCGGTCTCGGCCACGCTGCAACGTCATACGAGGTGCAAAACATGCTTCGGGCGGCCGGGTTCGGCTTTGTCACGGGGGCAACAGTGAATGCGACATGCCCGAAGGAGGATGCCGGCACAGCATCCGAGGAGACACAGTGGCTGGCAAGGTCTTTTCATCGACGCTCGACGGCTCTGGAAGCGGTGTAGGTGACTGCTTGGAAGCCGCGGTTCTCAAGTCTAGCGCAGATTTCCTGGTGACCGATACTGCGTCAGCCGGCAGTGGGAATAGCGACGGAAGAGCTTTCTTCCGCTCGTCCTGGGAAACCTTCTCGTTGAACGCCTTCTTGTTGGACACATTGTAACCCATCTTGTCCATCCGGTCACACAGGTGTGTCTTGGCATCTTCCAGATGGCTTTCTCGGATAAACGTGGTCGCCACTACATTATTCGTCTTATTCAGAGCAAAGTGACCATCTGAGCACTCGGGCAATGAATGCGCTTGAAGTAGCGGATGATTTAGCTCAGATGGATCTCCGCACACATTAGTAATGGTGGTCCTCGATTCGTCCGGCTTCTCGATTGACAGCATGCCGAGTACGAGTGGAGCGGGCACGTCCAGGTCACCATGGGAAGATGAACGTGGGCCACGCTTTGCCAAATCCTGTGAAGGGCATGTCGTCTCGGCTTCTTGTCGTTGTGGTCCTGTGTCGAACACCGGCGCAGTGTCATAGTACTGCCCGAGTTCAGTGTTGGTATGAGAACAGGGTGGGAAGCTTGCTCTCGACAAGCTGCGTTCCGCAGTAGTGGAGTCGAGGTGGTGCCTCTCGAGAGGCCCATCCTCGGTGGCGGCGAGGTTGGAATGGGCGGTGGCAGTGAGGCCGTAGTCAATCCGTCCAAAGGCGGCGATGAGCTTGGAGCTCCAGTCCGCCCAGGACCGCTGCCTGACGCCTTCATACCTGTGCCACGCCGCGGCACCATTTCGAAGGCGGTCAATGGCCACGCACCATTTCTGTTGTTCCGTCCAAGCCTCGCGAGCTCCGAGAGCGTTTATCTTCGCTACTCAGTTGTCGGCGTCGTCGTGAAAGCCGTTGAACTCTGGTAGTTCGCATGCAGACGATGGTGGGACGGCCGACGAAAATCCAGAGAGCGCCAACGCGAAGCAGCCCAGCTGGTGTGAGAGCTGCATGAGGGCACACCGGAGCTCTCTGCGTTGCTCGGGTGGGATGGCCTCCAGATCGTGTGAGGCGGCTACATCCAGCGTGGCGTTGGCGGCGCTCAATGCCGGCATGAAGGCAGGAATCTGCGCAGAGCTCAACGCCTTCAAAGCGTTCACCGTATCGCGGAGTCGCGTGATGGTATGCCGCAGCTGCGCGGCGCTGTCCGAGGTTCCGCATGATGTGGTGGTTGTGCTTGCGGTTGCGGGTTGCTTGTAAGAGGGAGCTTGTACAGCACCCCTCAGCAGCTCAGGTGCCGATGGAGTCCGGAGTGACAGGTGGTCGGCACGGGAAGTCTGAGCAGTGGTGCCCGGCAACAGGAGGCCGCGTGCTGTCTTCGCGGCGCTGGGGCACGCCAAGGAAGCGTGAACGGCGTCCCTTAGATGCTCATGCGTTGGAAGAGCCTTGGGCACGGAATCCGTGTCACGGGTAGCGTGCGTGACGTTCCCAAACGACAGGAGCCCGTGCGCCTTCTCAGACGAACGTGGTGAAAGTTTCCTGTCACATCGTTCTCTGGTACCACCGAAGAGCCATTGACGCTGTACGCGGAGTGTGCCGTGGTAGCAGTACTCATGGCGGCGACACGCACGTCCAAGGAAGCCTGAACAGCGTCCCTTGGAGGCTCACACGTTGGAAAAGTTGTGGGCACAGGATGTACGCCACGGGAGGCGTGCGCGGCGTTCTCAGCCGAGAGCAGCTCGTGCGCAAACTGAGAGGAAGGTGGTAGCCAGGTTCGTGTCAGGTCGTACCCTGAAACCACCGAAGAGGCATTGACGCCGTCCGCGGATGATTCGACGGGTAGCTGCAGCAGCGGTCGGGTCGTGGAGTCCATGATCGAGGAAGCGTGGACGGCGTTCCTGGATGGAGAGGCCCGCGCTGCCGACGACCCGCGAGGACACGTACAGGGGGCTTCCGCCGTGGGGTTCAGTTGTCGGACTGCGCCATTGTAAGGAAATAAGAGAGACAGAGACAGCACCCTTGCTGCGGGCCGGCTTGTTCTTGTTCTTGTTCTTGTTAACCTTTCACTGTGGCTCACACCCACTGTGGGGGATTGGCCAAGAATTGAGTGGTCTTATAAACTGTCACGGAACTTTAGAATAAATGAGGTTATAGAATAAAAACCTTATAAATTTTATATGAAATTTTGATAGTCGCTCAAATGTAAAAAAAAAACAAAAAAATAAAAATAAATAATAATAATAAAATAAAAGTAATAATAATACTTTTGTATTAGTACCAGACAAATTAAATCAACGCCCTATTTTCCATTGGCTGTTCTATTCTAACTTCCTTCTCTTCTGTGCCTAGCCGAGTATGCGCCCGTGCCCGAGCACCACTTTGTCATCATTACAATATATATATATATATATATATAGTGGGAAAAAGAATCACGCGGACCCCCCTAGAACAAAGAACAAGAAAGAAAATACGACTTTCGTTGGTTTGGCACTGTATATATTCACTAACGTTTCGTCTGGTGGACCAGACTTTGTCACAGAAACAAGTACATCATGGTGGTTTTTCTTATACCCACGCTTACATGAGATATTGTCGTGCAAGTTATCGATGCGTTAGACGGGCGGCCTCATTAAACCTAATTCGATGGCTCACGCAATCAGAACTGATGCAACAGCCTCCGAGAGGTACGCCCAAAAGCGGAATGTCTGCGCGCTGCTTTCTTTGCGTTGCAGCGCATACCGTCCCTCTCATTAGTGTCGAGAGTTGTGAAAGCTTCGTGACATCAAAATGACGTTGCGGAAGAATTTCCGGAAACAGGGAGAGCACAGGTCACCGAACTCCAGCCAATCAGCTGCGGCCGAAATGGACGGTCACATAGAGAATAACTCCCCAGCCATAGAAACTGAAACAGGAGCATGCTGGAAACTTTGACCCGAGCTGGGAGCACGAGAGGGGAGCGGCGTCGGAGGAGGTTTGTTAGTCGGCGCGAGGCGCGCGCGCTCATGACCTTTTCATTCATTTTCACATGAGCTCACCAAGAAAAAGGTAAACAAACGAGAGCATGATGGGAATTGTGACATGAGCCCGAAGTTCGTAGTGGCTTCAGGGGAGGTTGACTTATAGACGCTAGGCGTGCTCTCGACTATTTTTTCCCTCTATGGTTGAAGCGCATTCTGTTCCTCCAATTTGAGTCAAGAGTTCTGAAAACTTCGTGACGTCATAATGACGTTGAAGAGGAAGTATCGGAAAGGGAGGGCGCGCAGCTGGCCGAGCTCCTCCAAATAGCGGCGGCTGAAATGGAGAGTCCATTACACCGAAACACAGAGAAAAGCGTCCCCAGTGAAGTGATGTATTTTATCCCCGATTCCCCGTTCGGGTTAAAATGAAAGACTACCGGCGGCGCGCCGCAAGTTCTTGCGCGGCGACGGCGGCGGCGTAGTCACTCTGAAAACTTCGGCGGCGGCGCAATCGGCGTGAGCAAAAACAGGCAGCGGCGGCGGCGCACAGCTCTACTACTAAGCGCACTGTAGTAGTGTAAAGTCCGAAAGAGGAAGGTTACAGAAGGATAGTTTCGGATCTCTCGTTTCGGAACGTCCCGCAACTACAATATATTTAATAAGCACAACTCGCCAAAGATAAATTTATTAAAAGCATTCTACAGGAGCCCATGCGCATTCTCTTTAATTATAGTGGCACGCGCTTTTTTGTAAAGTATTAACTGTGTTGCTACAGTAGCGACATTTGGGCGAATTAGTACTGATTCATTACTGTTTTTTCGTACAACGCACACATGGACCATAAAGAAATAGACACAACGGGCGCAGAAAAAATACACACCATTGTGCCCGTGGTGTCTATTTCACCAAGATTCGTGTGTCTGTTGCGCAAAAAACAGTCATGAACTGTATTGCTGTTCACCACCCTTTACTCCCACTTCACATAGATGCCCATTATATAACATGTAGCTTTTTGCTTGTTCTTCTGGAGGTTCTTCTTTAATTTCGTCGTATTTGTCTTTACAATGATAGGGGCACATTTCAGCCGAAGTTTGAAGACCCAAACAGCTTGTGAAACGGTTCGCCTGAAATAATCATCGCGGAGGATCGTGCAGTTAGGTAAGTTGGTATGTAAAACGATAACTCAAGCTTGAATAAACAGCTGGATAAATTTTACTACTGGTGATTTCAGAATACTGTGCGCAGACAACAAAGAATACTAAAGTTAGGCTACCCTGATAGAAATTGTTGCGAAATTTGTAAAAAAAAAAAAAAAAAAAAAACATGGCTGATCCATCTGTCCTACGGATCGGTATAACACGAAAGTGACACGTGTCTTTACAGAGGTAGTTGAGCGTTCATTGTGCATTGTTTCGCTACTAGGACGAAGGACTGAATGCTACAGCTACAAATTGTAATGTCACGCGAAGAACGGCAAGCATCTCGAAACTTGCCGCGCGCAACCTCAAGCAGAAAGGACGTACGAAATTAGTACACAGAACTAGCGCGGACTAACAGTCACGGCCCGACACTTAACGCATGCTGCTCAAACGCAAAGAAAGACGCACGGAACGAACCCACAAGCATACACAGGACGAGCGCGAACAACTGTCACAATTGTTACTTCGTGTGTGAGCAGCGCGCTTGTTTCGTAAACGCGGCAGCTGCGGCGAGCGAAATGACTTTCGTGCACTCTTTAACCACTGTATGTTCAAAGCAAACTTGCGGTGGAAGCGCAAGACGTACAAAGCGCCGCAATTACGATATCAGCGCGCGTGCACGAGCGACCACGCCTTGGGAAGGCGCGCGCGCTTCGTAACGAGAAGGGCGACTATCTTTACAGCGCGCCCTCCGCGTCACCTTGGCGCCATATTGCTAGTAATGACGAAAACGCGCAGAAGTTGCCGAGCTCTGAGGACCGCCAATGGTATATGGTGTATACAGGGTGTTTCAAGAAATGTGTCCACTATATTTTAAAAATCAGCAAAATGAGGAATTTGCTTGCTGTCTTCCCAGTTGCTTTTTCTGTAGCGGCAGGCATCTTAAGATGGTTGAAGACATCATTTGGAACAGTAATTAAGAAAGTTAAATTAATCAACTTTTTAATTAGCGGAGTTAGGTGATTAAGTCCAATAGGAGAATTGAAGTCGTTCATGCGAAGAACCCATTTCAGCTTTGAAATTTCGAAAAAAGCGGCCTCTATTAATTATTGTGGCGTAATGAAGTTCAGGCAAATTCAATGGCGAAACCGAAACCCAAGCACCGATGAGCGCAACAAGCAGACGACTAGAATGACGTCACTGTTCAAGACAACGGTTACAGAGGTGCAGTGCGTCCCCGTTCGTTAATGTATGTGCGTCATGCGTGCTACTACTGCAAGCGCAGCCCACGCACTCACACCAAGAAGTCAATTGATGGTTGATATAATGACGTTCACTCATTGTGGACGTCTCAGACGAATGTGGCAGTTGCGCTCTTCCGCGTTTAGGTTTCGGTTTTGCCGCTGAATTTGCCTGAACTTGATTACGCCACAATAATTAATAGAGGCCGCTTTTTCGAAATCTCAAAGCTGAAATGGGTTCTTCGCATGAACGACTTCACTTCTCCCATTGGACTTAATCACCTAACTCCGATAATTAAAAAGTTAATTAATTTAACTTTCCTAATTACTGTCCCAAATCATGTCTTCAACCATCTTAAGATGTCTGCCGCTACAGAAAAAAAACAGCTGTGAAGACAGGGAGCAAATACCGCATTTTCCTGATTTTCTTAAAATAGTGGACACATTTCTTGAAACACCCTGTATAAATAGCTCACCGTTAGTAATTCGGAGAATGTACGCTCTGTGTCTTAGTGGTTTTGCGCCGCGCACTGCGGAGGGAGAGGTCGTAGGTTCGATGCCCGGAATGGAACTTTTTCTTCTGGATTTTTCATTGCAATATATAGTTTATATTTTACAACATCATATCCATGACGGAAATTCGTCAGGTGGAGCCGTGGTGAATCCCGGCATAAAACAGTTTCGTGTTAAAATACTTCTCCAATGTCTCTGCTTACAACTAAAAATAAACGGCACGATGACTTTGCTTGAGATATGCTCAGTATGGTGCTGAAGCAACGAAAGCAGCTTGACTGCGAGAATTAGCTGCAAGCACTTCCCTAGATGTAAAAAGGTACACCTTTGTTTTTCACCAAGCTAATGTACAAAGATCATGTGAAAAATGCGGGAAGTTGGCACTAGGTCGCTAAAAGCTTGGCACAGTAAAGCACGGGCGCGTCACCGCACGCTAAATAACCCATTTTTCTGTATTTGCCTATAGAGCCGGGTGGCCCTCTGCGGTTCTCTCTTGTTTTCTCTTTATTAAATGTAAAGCAATTCTTAGCGAACCTCTGGTAATTTGAGCGTATCTATCTATCTATCTATCTATCTATCTATCTATCTATCTATCTATCTATCTATCTATCTATCTATCTATCTATCTATCTATCTATCTATCTATCTATCTATCTATCTATATAGATAGATAGATAGATAGATAGATAGATAGACAACAAGCCCGAGGGGGGTCAGGAAGCACCCCCCTCGGGCTTGTTGAAGAAACACATCCTGCGGAAAGCAGCCACGGCTATGAACTGTTCAAGCAAATATTGCAGTCGTGCGCGCCACGTAAAGGTACCAAGCGGAGGGGGAAAGTTGCTGTTTTCTCAGGTGCCCCGTTTTCAAACAGAGGCCGGTTCTCACTCTCAAAGGTGGCCGGGCGTCTGTCATCGGACGTCACGTTTCTGTCATCCGACGTCGCAAAAGATTATTCGTCGACATAAATCAAGAGCGCTGTTCTGATCAGATGCGCGCTTGTTCCTGTTGACATTGTGTATAATAGTTGTTGTAGTTTATTAGACTGAAATATGGAGAAGCTTTGTTGCGAGTTTTCAAAAAGGTGACTCACTTCCGGTAGAGGCCAAATGTCATCTTCTGAACTCAGTGCACCAGCGTACGTTAGAGCGTGCGCGCATAGAAATCTGCTTGGAGGTTCAATGCAGCTTACATCTGCGATTACGCTAAACTGTTTTATTGCGATAGCAATTATATGGACACTCTCGGCTGGTTCTCGCTGTCGGCGTTGGCGCCGCCATCGCCGCCGCTGTCATGCCCCGTATGTGTATATGTATCTATATATTTATAAAACCCACAAAGAAAAATAATTCAGAAAAATGCTTCCGACGAGCGGCATCGAACGAGGGACCTCTCCACCTGCAGCGCGCGGTGCTATCCGCTGAGTCACGAAAGCGCACGTCCCTCAACGTTCAAACGGCGAGCTATTTATATACAGCGAGTTTTCAGCGTGTTTTCAGCATTCCCAGCGAGATGGCGCAAAGGCCGCGCTCGGCGGAACTTAGCTCGTTGCCCGCCCCGCTCGTCGCGACGCCCGCGCGCATGCATTTATCTCCCTCACGCTCTCTCGCGCACTTTGATCCGTGGGGGGTAGACGGCCTTGCGTGCGCTTAGCTCTCGGGGGGAGGGGGGGAGAATCGGGCGTTCGCCGGAACGATTGCGTTGTCACCGAGCGCACGAAGGTCACTTCGCTCGCGGCAGACCCCCCGTTTGCGAATAGAACACGCTTTCCAAACACAGCGAAGTAACAACTGTGACACTTGTTAGTTCGCGCTCGTCTGTACGTGTGAATACGTTTCGTGCGTCGTTTTTGTTTGATTAGCGCGTTAAGTGTCGTGCTGTGAACGTTGTTATTTCTCTCTCGTCCTGTGCGTGTTGTTTTCGTGCGTGATGTGTGCGTGAGCAGCGCGCTGCACGTTTCGACCTGCTTGCCATTCGTCGTTTGACATTCCACTTTGTTGCTATTGCATTCATTGCTTCGCCTTGTGGCGAAACTGGGACTTTTTTTCGACAAAACGTGTCAAATGGACGTTCTGATCCTGAACAACACATAACAAATGAATGAACTATATTCTGTTGGGGTGTCGCGAGCACCGAGAAAGAGAAATCTGCATTTCTAAACAAGATGGAAAGACAGGCCACCTAAATCAGGTATAAAGTAAAAGCAGCCCGCTCTGCCTATAAAGTGTAGTGTAGCGGTAGCGTGTCAGCTCCACATTACAGTGTGCGTCGACGGGGTGGGCTCGAGCGTCGCTCACACATTTTTTTTATATATTTTTGGGTTTTTTCTTTGTCGCAGTGCTTGTATTTTAGTCAGAATTACGATCTGGCCATGAGCAGCATTTTCAAAAGCAATGTAAAAGCGGATTTCGGTTCAAAACGAGCTCCCGCGCACCAGCGTCGAGCGCGCGTCGTGTAGTGTGCCAGCCTCCCAGTCAGGCCCGTAGCGAGGGGGGGGTGTTCTGCCCCCCCCCCCGAATTTCGGACGGAGGGGGTGTTTTAACTAGAATAAATAATGAAAATACCGGTTTGTCAAGGCCTTCCACAGGTGCCCCCCCCCCTCCCCCCGAAAAAAAATTTCTGGCTACGGGCATGCTCCCAGTATTCTACGCCACACTGGTCTAATAATTATGTATGGCACTGCGGCAGCACCATTGTGTTTTCCAATAGGGTAGCCCGTAATGAGCGCATGCGTCGTAGCACCTGCGCTCGTCAGGAAACGTTAACGTATGCGACGCTGATGCTGTTGATGTTACACTAGTCGCCCAGGGGATCTACCGCCGCAGAATGCCGGTTTTTCCGTCGATTATTTCCATTTGACCAAGATCACACAGAAAGCCTGCACTGTAGCCAGCTTTATTGCCAACATATCGTGATAGGTAATGATTACGCTCACCGTGCCCTTCGAGTTCATTTTGTAGGAGAGCTCACAAAAAATTCAGGCGATTCCCAACCATACCTCGCTGCTTATTTCCTAGTAAAACGAGCAAAACTTGGTACGATTTCGGGCTACCTTCTCGTGAAGTGTCTTCCTTGAGGACCTTACTAGTCAACTTGAGCGGCTTACAGCTCTACAAGGAGGCATTTTTTTCACACTAAACAAAAGAAACGCTGACCCGCCAACAGCAAACGAGTGGTCGCGCGCTCGCTTTCGGGACAAAACGGCGGCTTGCAGTCGCTTCACCGGCACGCTCTCAAAGCGCCATCCAGTTGCTCCGAGTGGAGATAGTGAATACACCGCGCCACACCGCACAGCTACAGCAGCTGCAGCGCAGCGCGGAGAAGGAACGACAGAACCTTGCCGTGTGCGTCGATTACTGCCATTTGATCCAGATCACTAAGAAGGACGTGTACCCTCTCTCACACAAACACGACACATTGGACAGGCTCTGCACCGCAAGGCATTTGATGTCGATGGACTTGACGAGCGCTACTGGCAATCGAAGAGAGGGATCGAGAGATAACCGCATTCTTCATGTCAGATGGACCCTTCTAGTTCAGTCACGCCGTTTACGCTTCGCTCGGTGCCGGCTACGTTTCAACACGATATGGACCAAGTGTTCACAAACCTCAAGTTGCAGATATGTCTCGTACGCCTGAATGATGTCGCCGTTGTCGCCGTAAACCTTGATGATCATGTCCGGCTATTTCAAGCAGCATTTTAAGCAATCTGGTCCTCGAGACTCATCCTCGAGACTGCGAAGTGTCGCTTAGCGTACGTACTTCCGTCCAACGGTGCCATCACTGCCGAACACGCATAACCATTGTGCAACCTCTTATATATCAATGTATAATAAACAACCAACTACTGTGAACGCACGTCTCACTTTCCTCTCAAACCGATTTTTATGACTGAGGGATAAGCCATGTTTTTCAGTCCATGCGCAACCCAGTGTACATCGGACTTGCTCCGAGAATTACGTCGGGCGAATCCTCTCCTGCGAAAAGTCCAAGCAAGGGACATGGGGAGTACCTCACGCTCAGTACTCATTCTTTCATGGCCGAGGAGCTTCCTCCTCTGTGAAAATATTTGGCATCCTTCATGCCGTCTTCAACTTCCGTCCGAATGTGGAAGCATGCCTAAATTGCAAACAAGTCGGCCAAGACGAGATGTCCCTACTGAAACGTTCCGTATCTTTCCGTATGCTTTCTTACGGAAAACATACGGATTTGATATACTTGCCAAATGGGATATATTGATTACTTACGGATTTATGTGGAAGCTTACGGAAATTGTAAGGAAAATATGGAGACTGACATATGGTGCATAAGGAATTCCGTACGGGTATAGGGATTTAGTCGTAAGGAACTTACGGAGTCCGTATCTTATATATGGAAGAGTCATAAAACTATACGGAATATACGGAACAAACGGAAACCATACATGCCCATATCCAGGATTTTTTTTGGGGGGGTGTGGCAGTTGTTGAAGGCCTTGAAATACTTATTTTTATTATTTGTCCTCGGTAAAACAGTCTACTCCATCCGAATTTCGGAGTGGAGGGGGGGGGGGGGGCTAGGGCACACACCCCCCGAAATGGGGACCGAAATGGGGGAACTAGGGGCACCCCCACTTTGAAAAGCCGGAAGGGGCCTAGGGTACCCCACTCTGGCTACTGGCCTGCCGCACGGGCATAAGGTAAGAACAAACGCAATTCACATCTGCTCTATGGAAAGGCCCGTGTAGCAACAAGAAGTACATGGATAGCATTGTGTTCTACAGAAGGAAGACACATGGGCGCACAGCAGGGGCGAAGGCAGAAATTTTTTTCGGGGGGGGGGGGGGCGGGGGGCACCTCTTTGATCAGAAGGATAGGACGCGCAGGGGAAATGGTCATTTTGCGCCCTGTTTGCCGTGGCGAAAAAAAAGTTGCGGGGGGGGGGAGCACGGGCCTAGTGTGCCACCCCTGGCTACGCCACTAGCACACAGGCGTGCACACGCTGAGAGGGAGGGGGTGGTGACCGCCCCATGTAGACACCTGAGAGGACACCTGTAGACACCTGTTCCAAGCTACAGAGGTGTCTCTGTAGCGCTTGTGGACAGGTTGGCGCTCATCTTGAATTATTATGTGGCTGTTGCGAAAAATGACCTCTCTGTAGCGTGGGACAACCATTAGCAACGCTTGTGGACACGTTGGCGCTCATCTTGCATTTCCATGTGGCTGTTGCGACAAATGCTCTCTCTGTAGCGTGGGACAACCATTAGCAACGCTTGTGGACACGTTGGCGCTCATCTTGCATTGTCATGTGGCTGTTGCGTCAAATGCTCTCTCTGTGGCGTGGGACAACCATTAGCAACGCTTGTGGACACGTTGGCGCTCATCTTGCATTGTCATGTGGCTGTTGCGACAAATGCTGTCTCTGTAGCGCGGAACAACCATTAGCAACGCTTGTGGACACGTTGGCGCTCATCTTGCATTGTCATGTGGCTGTTGCGACAAATGTTCTCTGTAGCGTGGGACAACCATTAGCAACGCTTGTGGACACGTTGGCGCTCATCTTGCATTGTCATGTGGCTGTTGCGACAAATGCTCTCTCTGTAGCGTGGAACAACCATTAGCAACGCTTGTGGACACGTTGGCGCTCATCTTGCATTGTCATGTGGCTGTTGCGTCAAATGCTCTCTCTGTAGCGTGGGACAACCATTAGCAACGCTTGTGGACACGTTGGCGCTCATCTTGCATTGTCATGTGGCTGTTGCGACAAATGCTCTCTCTGTAGCGTGGAACAACCATTAGGAACGCTTGTGGACACGTTGGCGCTCATCTTGCATTGTCATGTCGCTGTTGTGACAAATGCTCTCTCTGTAGCGTGGAACAACTATTAGCAACGCTTGTGGACACGTTGGCGCTCATCTTCTATTTTCATGCGGCTGTTGCGTCAAATGCTCTCTCTGTAGCGTGGGACAACCATTAGCAACGCTTGTGGACACGTTGGCGCTCATCTTGCATTGTCATGCGGCTGTTGCGACAAATGCTTTCTCTGTAGCGTGGAACAACCATTAGCAACGCTTGTGGACACGTTGGCACTCATCTTGCATTGTCATGTGGCTGTTGCGACAAATGCTCTCTCTGTAGCGTGGGACAACCATTAGCAACGCTTGTGGACACGTTGGCGCTCATCTTGCATTGTCATGTGGCTGTTGCGACAAATGCTCTCTCTGTAGCGTGGAACAACTATTAGCGACGCTTGTGGACACGTTGGCGCTCATCTTCTATTGTCATATGGCTGTTGCGACATGTGCGTCCTTCGATTAAGACGGATCTGATGTCTGCGCCGCTATGGTGTCCAGAAGAAATGAGGTATTGAGAAAACAGCGCCTGAGACAGGAAGAAGTGAGAACAGACGCACGCTGTCTGAAATATTCTTTAGTGTCCTTTCAGTCCCGTGCTAACCAGCCAAATACGTGCCACAATGATCCTAATTAAACGATTACCTAATGTTAATGCGAAAGCTTTAAAAGTCTATGTTCTTACAACATCACTGAGGTCCAGAAGAGGAGTGCGGCCGCTGCCTGTCGTTCTCTTCATCATCGTGGGGGCCATGTCAGGAAACAAAATGAAAATTAGCAGGATGCTTAGAATTTTGATAACGTTAAAGCATGAGCTATTGCTCGGCGTGTGGATAACTAGCTTCCGCCAAGTGTTGTTGGGAATGGAATGCGCATTCGCTGTGAATCAACTGGACAGTGGTATTGATGTGTGTTCTGGGTGGTATGGTTTTTATCGAGAGCGGATAAACGATGGTGTTGAAACAGTGCAGCTGGCATGGTCTTTCATGGCATCTTAATAGATAGAATGCACTTTGACAAATTTAAGTATGTTGTATAGTTGGCATACCCTCCGTTCATTTGAACCTAATAACGAGAAAGTAGTTTGAGATTTTACATGCACGTAATCGTAGCACAGCACGGGTTCCACGTCAGCCTGTTAGGAGGTACGGTGAAGGCTACTTGAAAGTTCCACATACGTCAATCTAACAGGTTTACGTATGAATAGATGTCAGCCGATGCATATGGTCGTCAGTGCGACGTTCGTGGGAAGCCTAATAGAAGATTCAGGGAAAACATTATTGTAACAGCTGACAAAATTACCTCCGCTAATTTAGACATGACATCAGCACTCAGTTAATCTATTGCATCCCCACATGAGCGATGCGTGCATCATAAAGATCAACATATTAGCAGTGAGTTCAGCAGAAAATCAACAAAAGGTTCGTGCAAACTTTTGTCCTCGCAGTCCTAGGATGGGCAAATCATCCTCGGATTTTATCTTTCTCACGGTCTCATGCCTCCAATTTGCCACTTGGTTTTCCCTGGTAGCTGGCCTGAAGCGTGATGTTAGCTATTATTCTAAGGCTGATACCAGGCGGCGGTAATTCTTTGCCTCCCAGAGCAGCGGCGGATGCGGAGATTTTAAAACGATTGCATTGAAAGGGTGGTGCCGCAGAAAAGACGGCATCGCCATGGGTAATAATAACATATGTGCTTTTAAGGGTCATAAACCACGATATGATTGCGAGGCGCACCGAAGTGTAAGGCTTCTGAATTTTCGAATATCTGGTGTTCTTAAACGTGCGTTGACATTTCACAGTACACGAGCTTGTAGCATTTCGCCTCTGCCGAAATGCGACCGCCGCAGCTGGATTCGCAACCGCGACCTTCGAGTCTGCAGCCGAGCACTGTAACCGGTACACCACCGCGGCGGACAGTGTGTCGACATCGGTGCGGTGTCGGTGGCATTGGTTGTGAGCGATAAATCGGCGGTGTCTGCGGGCGCACAATCCCCATACATGCGAACAAAAAGATCGACATTCGAGTCAGCTTCGAACCTGGACACTCAATGTGGCAATCAAGCTTTCAAACAGACAGTCGAAATGATGTTGAAACGTTTTAAAAGTATATAGTATGCACGCTTCATTTCAGGCTGGGAACTTCCTTAAGATTCGTAATATTGCAGAGGGAAGTGTAGAAATACAGCATTGACCCCACCGTGTGAATTTGGCAATGAATGAGTGGTTTAGCGCTGTCCTATTACTCATAGTAGGGTCAGCCTCAATTTATCATTAGCTTCACAAGAGACAGCATCAAATAAATTCACAGCTCCGTGCGTAGGCCTATCGCTTCACAAACATCTACTGGGTAAAACGATAAAAACTTATGATACCTACCGCACGTGCATTTCCGAAGTACCCTCTACGCAATAAATGACCCATTTCTTGTAAGTAGCGAATCACGCATTACTCCTTTGAAGGCAGCAGACTCACCGCCACGGCTAAAGGCTTTATTGTTGATTTCGTGGAAGATGGTGAGATAAATTATGCACGAGCACTTGGTAACGGGTGGGACGCTAAAAGCAACTCATTTGCTACGCGATTCACATATTTTGGTGACTGGTGCAATTCTACTGTTCCACTATGCAATATCAGATCTGTTGACGCGAAGCAAATACCATTCATGACGATTATACAGGGTTCTTCACCTCCCAAAATATGCGTCGCTCTGCTATTGTAAACACCAAAGGTCATTTATTATGTTACAGCGCGAAAAGAACGAGAAAACTTGCTAAGGCACACAAACGACAGGGCACAGTCCTATCAACTGCAAAGGTTTATTCAGGAAACGGGTTATAAAGACAGGGCCGAACCGACATGCCAGCGCACACTTAACCGCGACACACATGATGTCAAAAATTTATAAACTTTTTTTTTTAAGAGTCGGACTGGTTCCCACGTGCAAGTGTCTTTCTAGTTCATTGGAAGTCTAGAAGTGCTATTTCGGTGTCACGGAGGGTGATAAACGGCCGGCTGATGTAACTTTCGCGTTGTGACATAATGAATGACTACCAGCTTGCCCAGTTAACTGTACACCAAAGGCCAGCGTAGGAAGAGGAGGTACTGTAAAGTAGTACCAAACCACAAACTTAATGTAGCTTTTTCTGGGCTTTCCACAGCTCAACCGCGCAACCGGCCATGTTCACGAGCCATTTCTTCGCCCACGCCAACTCTCGGCTTCGTCTAATCTAAACCCGGCATCCTCTCTTCTGCGACGCTTGGTTCGAGCTTCCCCAGTTCTTGCGCCTGTATTGGATTGCTGCCGCCCATCTCCTCACGAGTACCTTCCCGACGGCGCTACAGTCGAGTGGCTTCTTCCTCGGGAGGCTTGATGGAAGTCTTCGGCATTATTAAGCAAACACCACGTGAGCTGTTCTTCAACGGCGTAAAAGGACCACCGAAGCCAGCGCATGGGTTTTATCAGAGATTAATGACGTCACATCACCGCTCCACTCTTTCCTCCCCACAAGGCTCTAATTACGGGTACAACATTGACAAGTACGAGGATAGCAAGCAAAAGGACATGTGAAACTGTGAAACCCAATCAAACGCTTTCTCGAGATCGCTCTGTAGAATCGCGACACCTCCTTGATTTGCGTCGCAGCACTGGTGAACGGATCACATCTTGTGTATGTTAGTTACAATTACGGCTCCGTGTTCATTGAGTTTATATTTCTTGAAAATCGAAGGGTGTTTTTCGGAGTTTACTTTTTAAAAAAAAATTCGGCGTTTGACAGAGTTATTTCTCGTAAATCACCAATACTGTGAAATTCGGTGCTTAATTTTGCCTTATATAAGTTTTTTCAATGTATCGTTATAAATTTCATTTCCAATGAAAAAGCATTGTAGTGTTGCTGATAATCCTGTTATTTCAATATTTCATTTTTTCTCGCTTTCTGTTCATTTGCCCTGTGATTAAGGCTGTTGATGTGCATTGCTGTAAACTCGCCAAAGTGTACTTTTGTGGCGGCAGGACCTAATCAAGCTGCTCCTCAGCTTTTTCTCCCATCCTCGCTCATACTCTTGAGGAAAATTATAGGGCATATTACTAATATTTTTCTCAATACCGCGAAACCTTAAATTAAATGATATCTGAACACGAAAACATCGAAACAGACTACATATATTTTAGGTGTCTGGAAGGTTTGAACGCGTAAGCACATACACATACAAGTGCAAATACTTCAATACAAAACACCTACGTTGATTCCTATTACAACCTCAAAGCTAGTTGTAATAGACGCAGACACACTTTATGAGGTTGCTGCCCCCTGAAGGAGTTGCGCTCCATTCGATTAATGATTGTGAGCTTTAAAAAATGTCCTTTGAAAGTTAAAAATGTCCTTTTGAAATCGTAGCTTATCGGATAAATCCGAATTGCCGAAAATTTTACCGGCGAGTGTTTGTCGAATTTTTTTCGGATTTATCTGAAACGATGGGGCCCCTGTTATAATGGAGCGTTCCATAATACCGCATGTTTCGTTAGACCATACTAATTCTTTGATTACTCCTTGAAGTCGCCGTGCTACTATTATTATTGAAATTTTGGCACAATTATTTAAAATCACAATTAGTCGTAGCCCTATACACAGAAACTAATTTTTTCTTGTGAGTGTCTTCTCTCTTAGGCATCAAAACTCTGTGCGCTTTTATACAAGACCGAGCTAAACCATTGAGTCCATATGCCTCATCGGAGGCCTTTGTAAGCATTTGGAATAACTCATTTTAAACGCCTTGTATAACGAAGCACTGAGGCCGTCAGGCCCGGGCGATTTCTCAGGATCCATCTTATCTATATCCCTTTGCACTTCCGTTTGTGATGTCGGTAGCGCCAATGCTCCTTTGGTGCCCTCAGACAACTGCGGTTTTCTTCTAAGAAATGCCTTTCTTTTCAGAAACTCCGGTCCTATGCTGTCACTCTCCGTAAAATGGACGCCGTGGAGTTCAAAGACATAACCACTCGCCTAAACAGGCACGCTAGCCCAGCATAGCATATCCCTGTATATATACTGTAGTATAGCAAAGGGGGGTGAGGCAGGTAAGTGAGAGTGAGAAGGACAGATGTGATTATGAGGGGGGAGGGAAAGGAGGAGAGGGAGAGTAAAGCGTGGCACAGAAAGAAGGATAGTGAGAGAAATAGGGAGAAAGAAATACAGAAAGAAAAGGAGAGACAGATAGAACATCAACGAAACAGAGAGGGATAAGCGGAGGGAGAAAAAATGTAGAACGGAAGAGGAAGCAAGCATCCCATCGTCTAGAGGGTCGATACCGCCTCACCTGGCCGAGCCTCGCATGCACAGTAGCTAA
>JALIZH010013576.1:0-39021 GCA_030522465.1 Rhipicephalus appendiculatus
CAATATTTCCAAGTGCTGTATGTTATAGCTACATATTCTGTTCCTTGGTTGCTTTTAACATTTATCGCTATTTCAAATGATGTCATTCTCCCATTACAGTTGAACCCGCTTATAATGATCCCAGGTATAACGATCTATCGGTTATAACAACCATATTTCCGTGCACTTACGATTTTGCTATGCTACCCATTGAAACGGCGTCCACATATAGCGCACATTTTTCAAGGCCACCATACTTTTACAACGAACACTTCAGACACGGTCGCGGTAAAAATATGGCACGTACGAAGCTAACAATAGTGAAACCGGGCCTTCTCAAGCATGAGAAAGGCGCACGCTCGCGCGTGCCCCGCTAGTTTAATTGCCGCGAAGACACTCTCGATCGGGGGAGCGCCATACGCTGACTACGGACGCTGCGAGCGAGGTTGCTCACTTTCCAGACGTTTCTTCAGCGGTCTAATGACAGTGAGGAATAAAAAAAGAAAGAAATAGGAGGTAGCATAAAGCCTTGCCGTCAGCTTTCTCACGGCAACCTTTCCTGGCGCCGTTCTCTGCAGCTACGACCGCCTACGATGAACTTATGCTTTGGAATGCAAGAAGCCAAGAAATGCAATAAGCGATGACCGCGCTAACTTTTCGTCGCGTAGAAGTTCACTGCGCTAACGCCACAATGTGCCGCAAGATGTCTTTCGTATTTTCGGTAACGGCAGAGCTCGATCGATCATTGATAACGACTTCCGCATGACCATGGCGAGGCCTAAAGAGCGAAGGTGGTGTGGCGGCCGGCGATGCATGTGAAATGACTTATCGCCGACAACCTTATCACCGTCATCTGCAGCTATCTGCTCGGTTGCACGCGTTTTGTAAACTGTTCCGATTGAAGGCGGTATACAAGCAGTACAGGCGAGCAATGCTGCCGTTCGCAAGTTCGCCGCCGCCGCCGCCGCGCCGTGCGAGATAAAGAGTGCGCGTCGCTTTTTAGAAACGAACGGAGCTCGCTTGTGTCCGCGGCACAAGCACCGATAATCGTCGATGCACCGACAGCGAGCGTATAGTGCGCGTTTTATTAGGCGACATCCCAAGCGCGCCGCGCCCCGTCGTACAGGACCGGCACAGCTACGCGGAGACGAATGCGCGTTGCTTGCAAAATGCTTGTCTTCACCGCGTTCCGCGGCCGCGTTGAATGAACAGGCTACTCGCCGCACAGCACGGTCCAAAATAAAGCGGGCACGAAGAACGTGCAAATGCGCGTAATACAGCAAGCGATCCGGCAGTGACGGCGTGAGCCAAGTAGGCGACGCGCTGCACGCAACTAGCCAGGGATGATCGGCTCCACGTGGCGGTTCCGCGCTTCGATGAAACGGTGTCAGTTCGTTGCAGAGACGATTTAAATCACTCGTGCACGCAGCGGGCGTCGCTTCACAACGCGAAAAGGCTTAACTTGACACTGGAGGGGTTGTTAGCAAAATGTGGATTGCACGCTAAGCGCGCGCGTTTTTGAGGGCGAGTCCATATACAACGAACTACTGATATAACGACCACTTTTTCGCGGCACTTTCGAGTTCGTTATAAACGGGTTCGACTGTAACACAACAATGGGGCAGTTGGCATGACAAATGATGGGGTGTATATGGGATAAACACTCTACTCATGCTGTCACTAACCGCTTGGCTTATCAGCATTTTGTGTTCATGTTAGCAAAGTATTTTTAAAAGCCAAATTCACAAAAAACAAAACAAAAAAATGAGACGAGCGCTTGTACCGTACGTTTCAACGGTTTCCAAGTGTGCACATCTGTAGAGTTCATTGCTTCATACATGTTACCTCTGGTAATCAGCTGCTTTGCTGTCTTGATACAAGCATTTCTTGAATATTCTCGCAAGAATGTTGACAAAAGCATCCGATTATCAGAAGCTTGGACTGCATGCCTCTGGTAATACACTGCTAGTTGCTTGCACACTTATATACACTTACATTTGTGCACATACAGTTGTTTAATATGTCAGAGATACAGTCCTCACCACCTGGTTTGCACATCACAAATATTCGTTTGCAATGTCAAACATAGTAAAGAGCTTTTTACAGCCAGCATAAAGCCAGATGTGGTGGTGTGATAAGGAAGCTGCCAGTCAAACATTGATACATTGAACAATGAACATAAATAAAGCAAAACCAACTGGAAAATATTTCTTGACGGCACTGTAGAAGTATACATTTATAGTGGAATACCAGGCATAAAGAAGCCATCTCACCCTGCTAGTTCACTTCAGCGGCGTAAAGGCTGCGGTGAAGTGAACAAAACAAGTAATAAAAAAGCACTTTATTAGAGTGGTTGTGCGAGATTATGGTAGCCACAACATATGCTTGAACAGAAAAGGTGTTTGGAACACCGTCAAAGCAGACATTTCGTTGTTACACTAATCTTACAGCCATCCCAAGAGAAAACAAGCAGACTAACCTTTAACTTGGAACAGAAACAGTCCTTTAGTAGCAGCGACCAGCTCAGGGCTCAACTTTGGCTGATCTTCTGCACGATTCCGTCAACGCCTTCACTGGTGGCGGGACTATCGGATGCGGAAGCCGATGGTGACGCTGCTGCGCTGGTGCCGCCAATGCCCAGCGACGATACCTGCTGCTGGTCAAACTCGGCGAGGACGTCGTCCGGAATGAAGAAGTCCGGCTGCAGCTTGGAGCCTGTATTGCGATGAGAAAAAATAGGAGCGTCGACCCACCGTAGTGCATTTTTAACATGTGAAAACTCCCAGTTTTAAAAAAGTCAGTTTCGCCGCAAGGGTGAAGCAATGAATTCGATTGCGACAAATTGGAATGGCATACAAGGAAAGGCTAGCAGCTCACACCTTTAGCAAACACCGCTTCACCAGCTAGCGAAGTGACCTTTGTATGGTCTAGGGTCTCCGACGCAAACATTGCGTGTTCTAGACAACTAAGCATGTTCTAAACAACTGGAAATTTGGCATTCGATTGCAATGCGAGGTCAGGTCACAAAAATCTGGAAAAGACGCATTACATTCGCATAAATATGATGCATCACTTGAATGGGAGGAATGGCGGTGCCACAAAGGTGTCCAAATAAACAAGCATTTCTGAATTATTAATGTTTGAATAAACGACCGGCGACTGAACTAGGCAGTCATCGGGTCGTGGGTTTTGTACTTTTGTGGCCTGTTCGGTGCTTGCACAAGGCTAGTTTGTTGGCAGAATTAATTTGGCGCTGCATACGCAAAAAGGTCACTGCCACTTGGCGATGCCTCCACTCGCGCTTCGTTCTAAGCGGGTCAAACTTTTCATGCGCTTCGAGTATTGCGGCTTAATATGCATGCATTTGGGTCGGGACAGGAAGAAATTTCAAATAAAGCGATATTTTGAGTAAAGCGATATTGTTAGAAGGGATTTATACACCTGCCTATACATATATGGAATAGCAAAGTGGCACCAGCAGCAACAGCGACTGCAAAAACCTGCCAAGAGTGTTCTTATAATTGCTATCGCAATAAATGCTCTCTCTAGTGGAACTTTCTATCAGTATCTCTTGCATCATAAGAAAAGAGTGACTCACCAGGCACACAAGAATACTGTTCGAAGTCCTTGACACCTTCCTCCTTCAGCAGCCGTCTTGTCAATGCAGAAGTTGCCCGTGAAAGACCGGCTGGGTTTGGTCAGGATGGCGTACGCAGCGTCGGCCATGATCGTTGGCTTGCGGCTTGTGCTTTGACCGTGCTCGGCACCCATGAGCATCTCGATCGCTGCGGTGTGGATAGCTGAGACAACAAGGGGGGAAGCAATTTAATTTTTGTTCATGTTAGGAGTGCACAATATGGATGCATTCGAAAAACAAGCAGACAAGCAAATAAAACGACCCCTTGAATACATGTAATTTTTATTCTTCAGTATAAGCATATGAGAGAAACTTCATGCAGGTCTTCACAAACAGAACACACTGCTGTTTTTTCCTGATAATGAAGGTAAAGGCAGACACCACGAACTGGTAAGTAAGCCAATGCCATAGCAGGAGGTCTTTTGAGCTTGTGGTGACAGTTGTCCATACTAATGGGCTGAGAGTACAAAATTGTGATGTAAATTGTGATGTCTGAAAGCCTTGATCCCCAACCACACAATTGTGGCAAGATTGTGGACGGCAATCACGCCTTTCTGAAGCCCTACGGCAGTTTTGGCGTTTTCGCTCCATTGCATTGCACATTTGTGACGCTTTGTGCTTGGCGCGCTCCCCAGATCGTCCGGCTTAACCGAGTTACGGATAAATGTGAGTGATTTAACAAGAGCTTGATGCCATTAAACAACAAATATGCTTGCCAGGACCAGCGAACATGTCTGAGTTGTCATATTTTCCGAATGAATGGGGGTCGAATTAACGAGATATCACTGTTGTAACCGGGCCTGCATTCCCCGAAAAGAGGGATAACGACGCGCACAGGTGTGCAGGTGTCATCCGCAGCACCTGTGTCTGTGCGTGAACCACGCCGAACGCATTCTCCCATGCATTCCTTCGACCCTGCCGCTACAACGTAGCCGTTGCCTAGCTGGCTTTCCCTGCCTTGAGGGGAACAACACGGCTCCGAGGAAAAAAGGGGAGTGATGACAACGAGGCTGGCGCGAGATCAGCGGGAAGCTTCACATGTTGTCTCGGCTCCGATTGGATTGTAGCGCACATGCACTGCAGGCCTCCTTACCCTCCTTTCATCGGCCCCCACCAATGGAGGAGGAGGCCAGCATTGAAGGACGGGAGAGAAGACTGAGTCATCAGTTGACATTCGAAGATGTCTCCATTAAGATCATACCCACTTTACATATTGTAAATACAGTTGTTTTAAAAGAAAAATCGCCTCTGAATGTCGGGCCCTACGCTCTAAAGTCTCCCAACCTTTCGTGGTGGCTTTGGAGCCCACGAACCTGGCCCCAGTCGCAACATTTTATAAACAATTTTCTAAGGCAATGTAAAACATTTGTGTAGGAAGCAGCTATTCTGTAGACAGCTTCATGTTAACAGGTATGACAAGCTTCTGCTGGAAAACAGAGGTTACATTGTGGCTACTGCTCACCTGTCTTTGGCCAAACAGCATTGACGGCAATGCCATCTGTACGCAGCTCCTCGGACAAGCCCAAAACACACATCGACATTCCATACTTGGACATAGTGTAGGCTGCAAGGCAAAGAAACAATGTCACATTAATTGCATATTTTAAAAATGTTGAGCACTTTAATTAACACAGACTGAAGTGTTGAACACTTCAGTACATGGTGAAGTGGTCTATCGATAAATTCTTAGAAAACAAACAGTACGTACTCAGCTCTCCTCTCTGAAAGAACTGTTATGCTATGTTATGTATCACACATGCTGGAACAACTCCTGCTTTTCTAAGGGAACTATCAAAATGACTAACAAAATGCTTCAGTAGGTTTAGTGAAATGTGAGGAAACGTCTTATCTTGTGCACCAATGTCAAATGCAGTAATTGTGTAAATAACCTGCTTACGTTTTACTCTTCGCACATGGAGCAGTCGTCATGCACAAACTGAGTTAGAGATAATCTTATTTTCTGAAGGAATGCCCACACATGCTCAAAAGAGGAAAAAAGCAAGTTACGCAGTGCAGACTGCTACCGAGGGTGTATGAATTTTCTCACTTGAGACAATGAATGGAGGTTGTGAATTACAACTGAGTAATTGTTAGAATGAAGTAAACACGGTGTGCGTACGCTGGTATTAGAAGTCTCAAATGACTTATAAAGAAAGGCTTCTGTACCTAGGTGATTCTGAAACCACATTGGTTTCATGATGAGCGGAGGGCTGAGCATGAGAATGTGCGGGTTGCTGGACTTCTTCAGGTGGGGAATGCAGTACTTGGAGCTGCAGTAAGGAAGAAAAAGAGACATCAACCTTTTCCTTCGGTAAGCGCTTCCACTCTATTTATGTGGCAGGCGCTCTTTATCCAGTCTGATTCACCCCAATAATTTTAATATCACGCCCCGACGGACATAAATAAAGTTCTTCCATACCATACCATACCATACAGACAAATGAAACAAAGCTCCACTGTAGACACAAACATGAACACTAGACTGAGATTGTCTGGTTGGAGAACGCTTCATCTTAGGCTAATTAACCAAACACAAAGATGATTATCGGAATTCCCCCAAGTGCATCATGAAGCGCTGACTTTAGAAAACTGTAGCAGCTTTAGAGTGATCTGGACCAACTAAAAGCCACTGCAGCTTCCTTAAGAGTCTGCAAATCTAAAAAAGAACATTGGGTTTAACCTAGCAATCCTCCTTGCTAAGAATCAGTAAAGCCAAAGCAGCTTCATAATGCCTTCCCTGATGAAGGAGATTCAAGGAAAACGGGCACGGTTACTTCTCTTAATCCTGCAGACCTGGTGTTTTGTTTATTTAGACTATGTTTTAAGAGCCACCAGCTAGAAAATTAGGAAGAACAATGGCAACAAAACGATCGTAGTGATGTATCAGCGGGTATCCTGGTGCTTTTGACTACTGCTCTCTAATTTTATCCATGAACAGCAAAATATGCTGTTGACTGATGAATTCATCCTGACGTGTTGACACGATAACGTACTATAACATGACAGCTTATTGCGTGCTTCAACATGATGCAACGAACATTGTCGGTGCGTAAGAGTCGGCCATTCAAACTAGATAGATCACTAGCATTTGCCTGCCTTCATTTTTCCACACACTTTGTCAGCACAGAATTCAGTTGAACCAAATGGATGTTAGTCTAAGCATCAAGCATCCTTGTTGGCCCAAAAAACCTACGTGGAGGAATGTGCCGCGGACGTTCACAGAGTGCATCAGGTCGTAACGCTTCATCTCAGTGTCCTGCGTCTGTGTCAGGCTGATGGCGCTCGCGTTGTTGACCAGGATGTCGATGCCGCCAAACTTGGAAACGGCGTCACCGACGGCCCTCTTGACCTGTTCCTCATCGCGGACGTCAAGGACGCATGGCAGGCACTTGCCTCCTGCAGCTTCCACTGAGAGAGAGAGGAAGGTTAACTAAAGTTGGGCATAGCCAACACAGGTTGTTCGGTATGTAGCACATATATGAACATAACTGGATTTTGATTAAATTAAGAAATTGTTGCTAATATGACAGGAGATAGCCTATGTTGACCGTTATTAGGCAACACTTTTCGACACAGAAGGGTACTGGTCTGGGCTAGCTGGTAGGAATTTATGGTATGGTTACGTGCTCTTCTCTCAAGAAATTGGGAACGGGGTAAAACAGACACAAGCGCAACTTTCCAACAGCTGCCATCGTTTAGTCAACATATGGTCAACGTATAAGAGATTACGTATATGTAGAGCTAACCAGCGGTGCTTGTACAAAAGTACGTATGGAAGGCAAGTGTGGTGTAAAGGGCATTTATGTAGAGGGCATTTCTAACCATGACTAAGAATTTATCTACATTATCTGCCCAGGGGCGTAGCCAGAAATTTTTTTCGGGAGGGGCACCTCCTTGATTTCGGGGGTGGCACCTCATTGAAATGGTCATTTTTCGCTCTGTATGCCATGGCAAAAAAAAAATTTCGGGGGCGGGGGGGGGGGGTACGTGCCCGGTGTGCCACCCCCTGGCTACGCCACTGTATCTGCTTATGGTGCTCATATGTTGGCTGTGTATAAAAGATACACAAATAAAGTGACAGGGCATTCGCCTGCCCAGAAACTCAACTATACGATCACTACATGTTGTCAGAAGCGGGCGTACTTCTACTGCAACAGTGGAAGGGGTGTGCCAGCAGGTATGTGCTGTGAATAACGGTTGCTGGCATGGTCAAGGCGGTCACTTGGGCACGACATGAGGAATGGTGACAAGAAGACGAACGGTACTTTGTCAAGGGCACCGGCAAGTACACCGGCCCCCTGATAGTGTACTTAAGGGCTCGTTTGCCCCTAAAGGCTTGTTTGCCCTTAAGTTTACACTTCTTTCCTTTATTCAGAGCGAGGGTCTCGTTCTGGCAGACTTGATGCGTTCAGATGGTATGCAAGGGATTATTAGTGAGCTGCCAGCTTGTAATAAGATCACGTGCTACGTGACACCAACGGGCAAAAAGAGTGTTCCACAGTCGCCATAATGGCAACAGGCGGCGCTGACTGATGCTGCCACGTTTAAATGAACATATATACCCTATCAAGAATAAATGGATATGGGCCGGGCACGTAGCACGTCGGCAGGATAACCGCTGGTCATTAAGGGTAACTGACTGGATTCCAAGAGATGGCAAACGCGTGAGGGGGAGACAGAAAATTAGGTGGGTAGATGAGATTAAGAAGTTTGCAGGTATAACGTGGCAGCAGAAAGCACAGGACCGGGTTGGATTGGCGAAACATGGGAGAGGCCTTTGCCCTGCAGTGGGCGTAGACAGGCTGATGATGATGATGATATACCCTATAAAGTGGACGGAGGGATGACCGCCACCGTAGCTCAGTGGTAGAGCATCGGACGTGTTATTCGAAGGTAGCAGGTTCAATTCCTGCCGGTGGCAAGTTATTGTTTCGTCCATTTTTTCTTTCTTCACATTAACATTACAATTACTTCTAATAACATCCTCTATACTTTCCTTGGCATCATTGTCTGTTAGTTCTAAATAAGTATAAGCATAGTAATTTATATACCAAGAACAAAGAAATAAACTATAAAACAAAGCACCTCGACAACATGTTAGCCTCGAAAGGCCACTACAGTCTCATGCTGTTACAACAGTTGCCTGTCATTCTGTAGCACTTTTTGTAACGATCTTCATTCGTTTCACAACAGCATGATTTAAGGTTCAGTCATCTATTCTCCTCCAACAGAGGAATGTTCTTTGTGGCAGCTGCAGCAGCACATAACGAATTGCATTCAGTAACACAGAGAGCGAAAGTTCTCCTGCATTGTGGACACCACACTGCTTTTCTGTTACAGACAGCACTGGAAATCTCATAAGCATTCACGGTCGCAACTGTCAAACTCAGTCTAGGCATTTCCTGAAAACTTTAAAGCTCTGTCGCACATGAAATGGTACTGTTTTCTCATCATGAGTGTGCTGTGGCCACAAGGTCCACAGCTGGCGTGCAATTTTTGTTATAAACCTCACTCAGCCCTCCGCTGCACTGGTGTACAAACTGTCCGAGTCGAACGCAGTTTTTGCTAATGTCCCACTCAGTAACTGTGTACATTACAACATTTCGCGATAACAATGACAAGGAGCATATTGACAACTGGAAAGGCTACTCTGTAATTAAACATAATAAATGCTAGCTGACAGGCAGGCAGTATACCAAAGACGAGATCGAATTGCAGTTGGGTATCCTCCCTCAATCGGTCATGTGCCCGTGAGGCCTACATACATTACATTGCATGAAAAAAATGCAGCAAGAGAATTATCTTCATTCATTCACAATGAGGGACTTGTTCCAGCAAACTTGCCTACAGGTAGTATGTGAGGGCTTATTAGGTCTCCGCTCGTCAAGAGATCACGTGCTGCATGACGCCAGCTGGCAAAGAAAGAGTGTTTCACACTCACCATCATGGCTGTGAGTGGCGCTAACGCTCCTAAAGTTTGCATGCACATAAATACCCCCACAGAGTGGACGACTGCCGCTGTAGCTTAGTTGGTAAGAGCATCGGGCGTGTAATGCAAAGGTTGCACGCTCTATTCCAGCTGGCAGCAAGTTGTCTTTTCATCCACTATACTTTCTTCACATCTATATCACAATCACTACAATACACTTAAAAATGTACAATTTACATTCCCTATACCATGGTCCTTCAATACTTTTTCTGGTCATGAAACTCCCGCGTCACTCAATGGGAGAGCTTCATATACCGCCCGCACTCCGCGCCGCGGCACTGGCGTAGAGTAGGGGGACGAGGGGAAGCCAGCTCGGCCGGCTGCTCTGCTGGCCGCCATTAGCGGACTGTTGGCGCGGAGTGGTGGTGGCCGTGCTGATTGCCCCCCTTTTTTTGCTTTTCGGGGTCGCATCGTGTTACAGCGATGCCCAACACCTGCTGCGTGCCGGGCTGTCACTCCGGATACAAGGGCACCGTCGAAAAAGTTTCCCTGTTCTGTTTATCAGCCAACGCAGAACAACGCGACAGGTGGAAACGTGCGATCCCACGACAGGAGACTGCCGGATTTTCGTTTGACTCAAAGTACGCTCGCGTGTGTGAAAAACATTTCGACGCCAGTGACGTTGTGCGTGCGGACGTGTGCACAGTGAACGGAGACATCGTTTCGCTTCCCCGAGAACGACCGAGACTGGTGGAAGACGCCGTACCAAGGATTTTTGAAGGTTTGCCTTCTTACCTATCCAAACCAAAACAGCGTTCGCATGCAACGAAGGGCCCACCTCTAAAAAGGCCGCGAGACATGATTCATCCCGAGACAACGAGGGACTGCATTTTGATTACCTTGGTGGCTAAAGTTTGCTAAAATAAGCTGCAAGGACTGCCTCCAAACACTCAGAAGCAACTCCCGAGAGCCAACTGCATTGACTCAAATCAAGACAAGAGGATTTTTGCAAGTGCCATCGGAGAAATTATTGCGGCTCTTGCAAATTGTGGAAGAACATGTGGAAATGTGCACCGTGGACAAAATAGCCTGTGCCAGTGTTTACATGAACATTGTTGAGAACGTCCTGCGGGATGACCGCACTTCTTGGGCCAGTGTTGGCTGTGGAACACATTTCGTGAGCACTACGGCAGAAGTTGTGCACTTTTTATTAAGTGCCGTCTGAATTTTTTTTACGCGTGAGCAAAACAAACTGTTTCGTGCTGGCGGACGCGTCGTTTATCCTGCCCGACCAAAGGAGGGAGGAAACCAGGGGGCATAAATTTTTTCAGTGATTTTTGTTGTGTCGTTCACTCCATCTCCCAACTTTCATCCACAGTTTATGAAACGCAGATTTGAATAAACTCTATGTGCCTGTGCTCAAACTCGGCTGCGTTATCAAACCTGCATGCGTAAAATCAAAAGCTTTCGCTTCAAAATAGCACGTAGTGCCTGTATCTAGCAGCTCACAATAGTTTCATCTCATTTTTTAATCTTTAAAATCAAGGGCGCAAATTGTGACATCAAAAAAAAAAAAAGAAAAGAACACAACTTGAGCATCCCTCTCTGTCTTGTGGTGTCTCATTCTGAGCTTTTAATTTTTCAGCTATGTTTCACTAACGATATCCCTCAAGAGGTACTTCAAGGCTATTAATGCCAGGTCACCCTGATATACAGATTTGTTTATTGGCACGCGAACTTCTATTGGCTGCTTCGTGATGCCCTATAGAATAAAGTGACAATTATTCCGAAAATGAACGTTACGTGCAGCCAGAGCACGGCTGCTCCGCAATCTCTAGCGCAAAATATGTTAACCTTTCAGTCCTTTAGAACCAGTCACAGTGTTCGGTTTAAGCCCGAAAGCGACTATGCAGGAATCGAGAAATTTAGGAACGCTACGAATGCGCGTCACTTGACAGACGGACTCAGTTAAAACATTGCCAGCAATCAAGGACTTAGGCAATTTGACAACGCGCATCATGGGCCACTTTGACAATACTAATAGCTGCTATGATTTGTTAGCGAGAACACGACGAAGGAAAATATCATAAGAAGTGTATATGATGGGAAACGCTTCCGCGAATGCGCTACAGCCCTGCCAAGCGGCCGATCGATGCCCTCCTGCTTACGGTGGCGCCTCTGGTGGCCACTTTTGTCCCTATATGAAACTTTGCGGGAATTTCATGACCAGAAAAAAGTATTGAAGGACCATGCCTATACTTTCCTTGGCCTCATTATCTGCTGGTTTTCATTAGCTGCATGAAAATGCAATTGCGTATACTACCTTTACTTTGTTTTTGTGTTCAGTTTATCGACTGTCGGCAGGCATTCCATTTGTACAATCAAGAAATGAATTTTCTACAGCTAGTGCATGCATTGCAATAATATGAGTCTGCAATACACTCAAACCTCTTTATAACGAAGTTGCATCTTCCATGAAAATAAGTTCGTTATATCCGAAAATTCGTTATAAAGGTATAATTTTAACACTATACCTGTTGCAAGAGTGTTCTTCATTTAATTCGTTATAACCGATATTTCGTTATATCCAGGTTCGTTATATCGAGGTTTGAGTGCAAATATCATAAAAAAAAAACTAGAACTACAATATATTCTGACACACTGTGATTGACATACAAATAAATACAAAAGGTCAGCTGTGCTGTAGCTTATTCAGTAGGAGTTCCACACGCATAGTATAGAAGATGGGGGGTTCGGCTTTCATTGATCACAATTTGTATTTTTTTGCCACATCAACTGTGCATTTCAAAAAAGAAATTTCAAAGCTTTGCTTCATTGCAGTACTTGCTGGCTTGGTACTGTTGTGACTAAAGTAATTCATATACATCCATTCTTCTCTAAAACTATTTGGAGGAGCAGTAAATTACGGAACAAGGACAAACGATGAGTACAGTCCTAATAAGATTCAAAATGTAGCAGCAAGGTTTTCACTGATCCCGTCTATGGGGAGGCAATTTAATCGCCAGGCAGATTTCAAGGGCTGACGTATCAGCTCCCCAAAACGCACCACGAAAGCATGGAGAATTTTTAGGGTAAGTCCTTTTAGTGCACCAGCAAAAGCCAGTAGTGGTCCAAAGACCGATTTAGAGCGAAGAGTTGGAAGCACTTCGCACTAACTTGGTTAAGGCAGTACAAGCCTCAGATATACTCAGTTAAGGCAGTCCAAGCATGACAAAAACATGCAAACCTGGCCGGTACAGTCACAACTCACATAGTCGAGAGTTCGACGGAACACCGTCTGGTCAGGTAAAGGCATTGTTGAAAAATAAGTCACTGACCAATGTCAAAACAAAACAGAGAAGACGGGCCACGAGATAAGCCGGGACAACGCACACATCACGGCCACGGAGAAGAACTTGACAACGATACTCAACCTCGAATCACTAATCATTCAGACAACGAGTAACACAATCAATAGATCATCTGGCACACTAAACAACGTGTACTCCCAGACTTTGCGTCATGAGCTCAATGCTACATAAGAACCTGCTGCTTAGTTGTCACTCCATAGTGAACAAGGGATCCGTACGGATCCCGAAACGTCATTTTGTTTTGACATTGGTCGGTGACCTGTTTTTCAAAAACTCACATAGATCTAACAAACAATGGGGAACAATTAATCGCATGCGCTCAAAACCAAACGCTCTGGAACATTCCAGAACAGTTAAAGTCCTTTCCTATTCATCAGCTTGACGAGTCCCTTCCGCATAAACTTCAGCACTGACGAATCATTCCCTTCGTAGTCAGTTATCGCATGTCCCCTTCGGTGACACTCTTCCAAAGCTTTCAATGCTCCTCCAGTGTCATCTCTTGATACTTCAAAGTCCGACTGACCGCACTACATCGTCAAACAACACTTCTTCTCTGGCCAACCAAACCACACTCTCACTTGAACAACATAACTTCTTCACTCACCGACTAACTGAACCTCTGTGCGCTTAACAGAACTGCAAATTGGACTAGTCGGTGCGCTGTCTGCGAGAGGGTGAGGGGCATGCTTTGGTGCCTTTTGATATTGTTTTTCTGATGCGCGCGCACTGTCGAGAATAACCGTCGGCGCCGGTATTTCATGCCATTGTTTCAAATCAGCAATGAGTGCTTAATTAATCGTTCCTTTGTGACAAAGGTTAATTTTCTACTATACTGCTCAATTTCTCTTATAGCCTCTTGAACGATTTGGCGTCAAAACTTTGTCAGAAGTGAAATTTTGCCTTGTTCACGGGATGTACGCAATGGCCTTCCCTGAGCCACATTCTCCGTAGTCTTTGCTTATTTCTCACTACACTTGGTTTCAAGGCAACACTGAAAGGAATGCTAAGGAGAATTGTGTTGTAGACTTTTTGGCAAACTTCAGTTGGACTTCGGTGGTTTATTTTTTCACCCTTTGATTTCAAGGACCAAGTGGATTAGTCATGGTACAAGCAGTACGTTCTCTTTGGAACAGTTGCCCCAGAAACCACTAAAAGCTAGTACTACCCTACTGGCAACCTCTGAAGAAACAGTGGCATAGGCTAAAATTCCAAGGAAGTTGACTTATTGGCTTGAAGATTAGCAACACGTTTTAATGCAAGAACGAAAAGACAAGAGTCAAGGTGGTGATCGAAGACAACAACGCAAACACGAAAAATTTTATGCACCCATTGCGCAGCCCATAGATTGACAAGTTCACACACAAATGTGGTAACTCGTCCTCACTCCACACTCCTTTCACAGGCATCATGACAAAGCATTGGTCACAAAGGGTGTGAGCATGAAAAGGATTCAGCATAAATAAGAGTGCGTGCTGGTTAATGACAGCATGAATAAAAATCGGTAATGAGAAGCTTGAGATGATCTTGGTGCGAGTGTCTGTGACTGACAGTACGTGAGGGTAAGTATGAATAGCAGTGCTAAGGAATCGAAGCGTACGTAGTCATGGTACACCAATAAGAGTCAACTGAAGTAACTACAAAAGTGTTGGTCAGTATGAATTGGTACGAGTATGTGAGTAGCTTTTACCATGTTTTTTGCACTGTCTATAAAACTACAGTCTTCTAAATATAACCTCACATTTATACTAAATATGCACGAACATTTACAAAAACGCCAGGCCTGCGCGGAACGCGCAGCACAGTCACAGCGAAAGCTGGGAGAGCGGCCTTTCTGAAACTTTTTTTTAAACACTCTTGGGGCAACTACTACAAGGCCACTTGCATGGTACCCACTATGCCATAAATCATCATAATTTTTGTGTAGTGGGGAAGCGTCTACTATGCCATTATTCGTCATTCTGCGGAAGAGGGTGGTACCCGCTGCACTCTTGTGACGCATTATGTGCACTTTGTTGATGCTGTGGCTGACGACAATGAAGAATTATGCCCCAGGCTTTTGTAATGGGTTGGAGCATTGAACAGCCCACTCGTTACGCAATTCACATTGCGTGACGCCTGGTTCTTACTTTAGGGCTCTAAAACGCTTTATAACACACATTAACGCGTTCGTTACCCGACATGAAGCTTGCATAGGGTCAGTTTGCACCGCAGTTTCAAGCAGCGGGGTAGCTCAGTGGAAGAGTGCTGGGCTGCCACGGAGAGGACCCGGGTTCGATTCCCGTTCTGTCATAGGTGTTTTTTATTTAGTTTTTTTCTTATTTCGTGCGATATTGGTTACGAACACCGGCGGCGGCGGCGGACAACTACGGCGCAGAAACGACCCTTGTTGTGATCCCATAACAGCTTTCGCTGTAAAAACCTGCGCTAAATACATTACGTGAAATATTTCTGGCCTACTAATCTACTTACTAATTTTAGTTATCCATAAGCATTTACCGTAAAATCCCCGAGCAAGGGCCCCTACCCGAGAAGCGCCCCCTTCTCTTTTTTGGGTGATTTGAAATACGTGCCAATGACCACGCAAATGCCCCCCTCCCCTCTCAACATTTTCAAGCTGTTCTCCACTAAAGAATCCTGCAGCAGCGGTTCCCAGTAACACAAGTTCTGAGAGTCTCTGGGCAGGTGCATGATTATTAGTACTTTTACAGTGTAGTGACAGAGCAGCCTTCTTGAGTTGTCACCAATTGTCAGAACATTTGAAGAACGTCTTTCTCCCTTTGTCATACTACATGAAATTTCACATGAGGATCCCCTCCGGCTCACTAAAGACAGTAAATGCATGCGTATTTAATAAAGCCTTTCATTAGAAGTACTTCTTAGCAGCTCTCTCGTCGCCATCTTGAATTTTGGTCCACAACCAAGCAAAAGCCCCCCTACAAATCTTGCCCGATTATCTTCCAGCATGGGGGGGGAGAGGCACTTGCCCAGGATTCTACGCAAGCCTCTAAACAATGTATTCTGTAGAACATAATACATTAATACAGTTTTCCATTGGCTTATGTATTAATGTCATGTTCTTGTGTTGTTAAAAATTTTTTATTGTTGATTGTTATTATTTTGTTGTTGCTGTATTGTTGTTGCTGATGTTATTGTTGTTGAGACAAAGAGACGGTAGTACCGTACTAGTAATACTACCATCTCTTTGTTGACAAATTTGAGCATTATGTATTAGTACTTTCACTGTTGTATGGGTATAGTTATAGCTTCTAGCTACACTAAAGATGTGTTTTCTGCCCCCTGTGTAATTATATATTTACTAAAGTATGACTGTGTATGACTCTTTTATAAATTTTTTTGAAGTTGCATATTGTCATGCAAATGGTCGCCTGGGCCCCATCAAGTTGCTTTTTTAGCGGCTCTTACTTAGCCTAGAAGCCCACAAAGAATATTTTCTATTATATCCTGGTAAATAAAGAGAATTGAATTGAATTAAACTCGTGTTAGTGTACAAGAGGGAGTATCCGATTATCCACCGATCTGTGAGTGGGCATGTTGAAGCAAGATGACATTCAGTATAAACAAATATTAGCGAGAAAGAAGCACATACAAGAAGTGTAACAAATGAGCTAACAAATCGAGATTGTGGCTGTCATACCTTCCTTGGCAGCTGTATATATGGTACCCGGAAGCTTGGGGGTGGGGTTCAGCCGTCTTGGCAGCAATCACTACGTTGGCACCATCCTTGGCTGCCTTCAGCGCAATCTCCTTGCCAATCCCTCGACTGGCACCCGTGATGAACAGTGTCCTCCCAGCTAGCTTGCTGCCAGTAACACGCAAAAGACTTGTGTAAGTCTCAATCTGCTCATTTTAAGAAAGCGTGGATGTCTGTTTCCATTGCTAATCGCCGAGAATGTTTCAGACAGGTGACTAAACAAGGTGCCTCCTCTTGCATGTGGCCATTATAATTGCGTACCCATATTAACAAAACAAGCCTCACTGGACACATTTACACTTAACTCTTGCTTTTCTTGCCAGAAACTGAACTGCCCTTAATTGTCAGTTCCCTTTGGCTTGTGCAATGGAGCCTAATAGTCAAGGCTATTAATCTGCTGTGCCCTCATTATCGTGCATTCAGAAATTAAAACTTGATGCTTAAATGAGTACACAGGGCAAAGCTCTGATTCAGCACAAACTTCCTTCACACTTAAGGACACAGGGTAGGGTAACATTTTTTTTTTAATTGAAATTTGGTTTTTTTTTGCTTGTTTGGAATGATAAGGCCTTCTTTAACAACATCCAATGCCCCACACATTATCCTGCATTTCGTTGAGCCAAAAGGAACAGGTTTTCCAGACCAACTAAGAAGCAGCCACACCCTTTTTCTCAGACTGTGCACAAACTAAGCTTTTTGCCCCAACTGAATATTTTTGAACCGAAACTGGTAGTTTCTCTGAGCTTAGAGAGTTTTTAAAAGTAGTCTGGCTACCTCAAAACACATGGGGCAGTTTTCTTTTTTTTTTTTGTACATGAGTGGCATTTAACTAATCTTCTTGCCTTGTGCGTCTGACACACGCATGGAGATGCGGTTCTGTGCATTAATTTTGAATTTAGTTGGACCTTTGCCTATTTTGTTGCAGCAGCAAAAGACATTCACGTGATCACATAGTCTTAAGACTTACAGAAACGAGACCAGGAGCAATCGCGCAATCACTTCAGCGACTAAGTTTTGTCCTCATTACGCATCACCACAAGGACAAAATGTTACCTGTAGTGAAAATGGCTATGCTTTGATTGATGTGAAGCTTCTACACGGCGTGATTATGAGTAATCAGTCTGCACAGAATGCGGAGGAACCATGACAGTCGTAAAGTACACAATGGATCGTGTTTCTTGGAATGTAAAGCCTCCGGACTGCCACCTTTGAAACTGTTTGAACTTTCAACAAGGCCTGCATTGCCTGAGTAAACATTCTCAATGCTATCTGGCATATCATCAAGGCGCAACAGTGTGATATCACTGGGTGAGATTGGCAAACCGTCGACATTTTGCCAATAGAGAGAATGAAGGTATGACAAAACAAGCCAGGGAACCAAGAAAACAATAAAAGAAGCGAAAGGCTGATTTGTGCGATGACTACATGGATGGTTGCTATTAATTAAACTGTTCAGTGACCCTTGTTTTTTAAAACAAAAATGAAATAAACTTTAACGCTCAATATCTCGAAATCAATTTTTTGTTACATCTGCCCCATTATCAGCACCAACTTGAAATGAGAAGAGGCCGAGTTTTTACCACAATAAGCTAAACACCAATACAAGGGTACAGAGCTAGAATGGCGCACATGTGTGGAATAGTTTTCATTTTTTTGGCAGTTTCCTTTAAAGAATGACAAAAACTAAAACACTGCAAAAATGTCAGCACTTCAAATACAATTGTAATTCTAACTCCACTGCAAGAAGAAACACCTGAAGAATAAAATGAAACAAACTTGAATGCTTTACATGTGGTAGCTTCCGAGAAAATGGGTCTTAAAGGAGCCTTGAAATACACAGGAGGTACAGGGCGCACCCTGTGACCTCAACATCTGGTGGCTAAAAAATGGGCTACATTATCATACAGCCGTGGTATCAAGACAAAATATGCAGCAATTTAGAGTAATAACAACGTTAGAAGAAAAAGGAAAACAACCGGTTGGCTCTTCGCGATAAGCAACTGGGCAAATGAGGAGTTACACCGAAAACAGATAATGCTTAATGATAACAGCAGCTGACTAGGCCGGCTAACCATGAGCTATAAATACAGTTGGTTTTTCAGCACACTCTGGGAGATTCGCTTGGAATGGAGGGGTGTGAAGGGTCAAGGATATAAAAACAACTTCTAGGAGTACAAATCGAAGAGGAAAAGTTATGTGTTTTCAACTTAACAAGTTGCAAGTAGAAATGTTTAATGAACACTAACTAAACAATTATTACTGTAAACGAAAAATGATAATACTACAAAATACGGTCTGCACTCCTTACCTCACATGGGAAATCTAACACGGATTCAGTTTTAAAACCTCAAATGAGAAATCTAAAATGGATTCAGGGTTTTAAACATATATTTGAACATCATAGTTATATTACCACATAGGTGTCAAGCTCGTGCCAAGCTGTCAGAAAGTGGCCTCCAAATATATTTTTATTTCTTTGAAAGGTAAAAATGATGACATGTAGACACTCGGAAATGTAAACATTCACTCTTTTCAGAGAAATGACGCATTTGTTAATCTCTTTCTCGCTTCATTTTTTTTTTTTTTCGTTTAATTATTTCTTTGACGTCCAGCCATCGCAATGACGACATTCAAGCTTAACCAAGCGGTCAAATTTGCCGGATGCAAGCGATGTTATTGCGTTTCCTTCATCCATGCAAGCACGAACAACCTTTCCCGTCTCTTGCTTTATTATTTTTCTTCCATTACCGACGTGGTTGATGGGTGCCGCACACCGTTCACGAGTGCCTCAAACAACGTCAGCCTAGAGTCCCACAGCTAAAACATTTCACACAGGGCAAAGTTTCCGCTTAGAGAGAGTTGCATTAATGGCTTTCTCAACCGTATCGGCATGTGCGAGCTCGGTCAAGGGCGTGCAACTACGGAACAACCACTGGTTGCCCGGAGAGGAAGCGACATTGAATTTAATCGCCGATGAACCGAAAGCTTCGGCACAACGCGACGGTTCCAAAGTGCTCGTAAAAAAACTCCGATTTCCGATGCGGTGGCCCGCACGACTAGACGGATCACTGCTTCAAAAAGAACTGGTAACGTAAACAGAAAGCTGGGAGTTGCGTCCGGAAAAAAGAAAAAGAAAAAAAAAGAAGTTCGTTGACCATGAATGCCTCGAAAAACAACTTCCTCGTAGCCTCTGCGGATGTTGTTGATGAAAACTCCAATGCGCACATCTTTAGTGTGGGCTCTAGGTTCTTAGACGACGCCGAAGTTATGTTTGTCTACACGTTATACGGCTTAGAAACTTCTATCCTATCTGATAGTGCACACACAATTTATCAAATCGGCACAACTCGAAGTTCGGAACAGTCGCGGTCGCGACTTCAGCGATACCGAATGATCAGGCTAGGAGGAAAAAACAGGGACATCGAAGGCGTTGACAGGGTTCACCGGCGCTAGCTTGCGGCAAAATTCAAGCTACAACTTACCCCGTGTTGATCATGGTGAGGCCGCAACTCCCGACTTGGTGCACAACACGAATCGAATGCCTTCGGCGAACCCGGATATGCTTCAGGTGAAGGGTTCGACTATCTCGCCGAGATTGCAGCCACTGCCCTTAATCAGATCGCTCAAGGTAACAGTGTCAGTACTTATGCACGCGGCGTATCCGTCGATCGTGCCGGCCGAAGTCCACGGAGAGTAGCAGGGTAGCAGCAGCAGCAGAGCAGCGTGGCTTGTAGTTTCGGAACACTTGGGTAGAGGACGCCACCATACATGTTAGTAGTCTAGATAGATACTTAACCACAGCAACAACATGGCTTTCATTGCTTTCATTGATAAAGCAACTAAATGAATGTGCCAAACAATGTGTGTATGATTAAGCATGGGAGTGTTTACTTCATGGCGGCCATGAAATCAATGTTAATATTTGGTCACTAAAAACGTTGCCTCAAAGATTACCAGTTTTAAAAATAGATGTTTGTGAGCCGCCGACATAGCAAAACGCTATATTTATATTTCACTTCTTCCTCGCAAAAATCATAGCCTTCGAGATTTTTTTTTTAATAATATAAACTGACGCCTCATGCAAATAAACCTCGTGGCCTCTTATGTTTGTGCAGTGGCGCCATCTTGGCTAAACCTGGCAACTAGACGAATGGTACTACAGCCTCAGAGACAGCACATGCATTTCATATCTCGGAGGCCAAAGAGGCGCTCGCTCGCTTCGTCGTTAGAACAGGGCTCTCAAACACGTGGCTCGCGGCGGCACAAGAAATAAATAGGGGTGTGCGAATAGTGAAATTTCATCTCGAATCGAATTCGAATCGAATAGTGCCGAATAGTGGCCAAAAATGTCGAATATCGAATCGAATATCGAATACCAAGGTTTTTGTTGAAAATTGAAAGAAATAACAAGGAAATCCAATCTCTTCATGTCCTCGAGCACATAACGCGTTGACTGACAGTCACCGAAAGGCTAGAAATTGTCATGCAGAAAGAGAAGCTGTTCCACGTGACCTTGCTTCAAACTTTTTCGCCATGATGTTACGGTGTTTCCTGCAGTTGAAAACATGCGCTCACTCGGCGCCTCAGTAGCAGGAATGGGAAGATATCGCAGAGTAATTTTGGCGTAACCTGGATAAAGTGCAGCTCTATGCGCTTTCCATTATTTCAAGGGATCATCCTTTCTTGGGGTCAGGAGCTCATGCAAGTATTTTTGAGCCTCTTGAGTATAAGGTCTGAACTCATTGCTGGTTATATAATTTTGACGCTAGCAGCTCGATAGTCCCCTAGACTGTTATTTGGTCTTTTCTGCTAGAGCCATGACGTGCGGAAATGTCATAATACCCTTTAAAATAAACATGCGCTCACTTTTGAACCAGTCTATCGGCGAAAGTCTTCACGGAAGGCCTTCAAGAACGACGTTAGCGTTAGTTTTAGCCACCCAACCCTAGATAAGTTGCACCACTGGCCTTTGTCGCGCTGTAGATATTCGTCCAATCGAATTATTCGAAATTTCGAATACTAGCTATTCGAGAGTCGAATCGAATTATTCGATTAAGTATTATTCGATTCGAAACTCGAATATTCGCACACCCCTAGAAATAAACTTTGCGACCTTGCTGAATGGTATGCGCAGTATTTTCTCGCTTACTGAGATTATTAACGCCCATTTCGGGGGAGAGCTTCGGAGACGGAAGTGGTCTCAAGAATTTTTTTCCGAGGCACACCATGCGGTCACTGTTTTGAGACATCGCCATGGAACAAAAATTTTATTTCAGAATTTTAGCCATTCTGCAGATTTTAGCCCCCCCCTGACTTTAAAGGAGCACTGACACAAAATTTCGAAGGCGAGATAATGAGTGGAATCGATGTATGTGGAGACATAGACAACGCCTACGAAATATCAAGGGCAAATATAGCCTAGAACATATTTAAAATCAATTTCAAAGTTCATGCCGCACGACTGAGCGAGATGCGAGCCCCTCGCGACGCCGACATCAACGCGGTAGCAATGTAAACAAACTACGTCATCATTTTGTGTTGGCTGGTTGTTGGTTGTGCCCTTGCGCTACCTGCGATTTCTTCCTCCGTGCCTGCGGCACCCGCTCGCGCCCGCTCTCGCGCGCGCCGCCTACGTCAAAGTTTCTATGTGGTCACGTGGCCAGCTGCGTTTATCTTGCTACCGGAACTGCTCCCGACTAGCTCGGTGCTATTTGAAACCGAAACTGCGACTGGGCGCTCTAAAAACGTCTGTAAATAACTAACCGTCGCGCACTCGCGCAAACGAGGTTTCCAGCCGTGATAAGTGGGTCGTAAGCTACCTATTGCAAAAAAAAAATTAAAAAAAAAAAAACAAGGTGCAAAATTCTTGTGTCAGTGCTCCTTTAAAGGGACCCTGAAACGGTTATTTGAAGCTTTGTCAGCGTTTAGGCTAGAGCCAACGTTTCTAGATTATTTTCAGTTAGCAAACTAGCTTTGAGAGGTGGCCACGTTTTGTCGCCGTGGCGAGAGGTGGCGCTGGCGTAGCGTTGAGATCGGGTGCGATGCAGTACGAAGGGCGACGCTTGCCTTAGCCGCGTGTTTTTGCTGCGTTGTTGGTGCTCGCGCGCTAATCACGCATGCATTCTGAGGTCTCACGCGTTCCACAAACGTGCGAGCAGTGATCGTGTACACGTATTTCTGCAGATACCGCGAAATGTCAGCGCGGATTCTCGACATGCCTATAGGTGCAGCGTGCCGAGCTGTTGTTCAGGGTTTGCTTCGGCAGTGCCAAGTCCCGTCCCGCGACACTTTTTCACGGGCGCTTTTCTGTATGTATAGAGGCAATGAAACCAAGTTTTCAGTTAAGCTGCAAAGGAACCGGGTCTGGACACTTCCTGAGGCGCTGTTGGACTGTGATGAGACAAGTGTCGGTTCTCCCGTTCACAATGACACCAGTGATGCCAATAATATTTGGAGTTATTACATGCCAGAACCAAGATCGATATGATTATGTATTGCCTCCGTAAATTTAGGCCGTCGGGTGTTTACCGTGCAGTGACATCGCACAGACGGTCCTCTAGCACATCCATCGATCGAACCCGTGACATTCGGGCCAGCAGCCGAGCACCTAGGACACTGCAGTCACGAATATGAAACAGCCGTTCGTAGAACGAATATAAATTGATGTTCTTGTCCTCGTATTCATAACCTCAGTATTTATTTATTTATTTATTTATTTATTATACTCAAAGGTATCAAAACGGGACATTACAGGAGAAGTAATCCTAGGAAAGTCTGTTAGGACGATGTCACATAGAAAGGTATTTAATTTTTTTCTTTTTTGTTTCAGTACGCTGCTGGTTCTTCATACGGCCCGTGCAGGAGAGGTTACATGAATACATGGAAGTATCTATACATTGCCGAAAATTCATGGTGAAAATTCAGTACACTGAATGAGGTCGATGAGCGTCAGTCGTATTGCAACACATAGTATCGTTAGATAAATTGTTCCAGTGGGAGATATCGGACGGAAAAAGGGAGTGTTTGCGGGTGTTGATACGACATAATCGCTGGTGGAATGCTTTAGAATGGCACGCCAACAATCAACGCGCTGTGTGCGGAAAAGAACTGTATTTAAGGGACAGTGCGATTTAATCTGAATAATTTTATCCAGCTAACTAAGATCACCAGCCAAGCATTTCGTACAGAGCTAATCAGAACGAACGGCCCCGATGTTCATTGCTGGGCTAATCGCCACGGATGGCTAAAGTCTTTCTCAGTTACTAGTTACGTCTGTACAGAAATAATAACTGGTGCTTTCCGCCCGTGTGTTCCCTTTTTTAATTCTTACTGGACCGTGGCTTAGCAGAGGAGCTTGCCCAATTTCTGTGCAACATGCGTGCTAGAGGTTTTTGCGCGCATGGAATGGACGAATTTAGGTTTCGCCTATACTCATATACAGATAAAAGAACGTCGATGCGTATTGTAAAGGGCACATATATTCTAGGTACACATCATTTGTAGGCGTATGGCGGAGCACACTGGAATGATAATTTTTCTTTTGGTCAGTGACTGAGAGAAGTTTTAAAAATTAGAGCACTTTCACGGCAGGAGTTGAGCGAGGGAAGCATCTGGAGGGAATAAGTGGATGCTTTGGATCCACATAATTGTTCAGAAAGCGTGAATGCTCATTGTGCAGTGTTTGCCTTGTCTTTTTATTACTTTTTTTTGCACGTCCTGTCTTACGCGCTGTTTGTATCTTTTTATAACGCTGAGATATAACTAAAACAAGCGTTTCACTCAAGCCAAGTCAAATGAGAGCAACTACCACATCGACCTAACCATTGTAGCAGTCGCTTGTCGGCCCCGTGGATGTAGCGCAGTAGCAGACGACTCGCCGAGACCAATCCTAACGCGACCGTAGCGCCCCCGCCTGGTTGGCGATGGCGGAGAGACGCTCCGCGCCACTGGAAGGCCGCGCTCTTTGCCAACTGAGTTAATCTAAAAACGTTGGCTAGAGCATCATCGAACCATTGGCACCACAAATTTCGCTGCACGCCGTGTACCAAGGCGGCTACGGCCAATTATATCATACCCTCCTTCTTACCCCTGCCTTGCCTCCTCAACTCATGATACACGCTGGCATCGCTGGCGATCGCAGAGCTCATGTGAGCACACTCGACGATTTGAGCTTCGCCCAGTGAGGACCTCCGAGATTGCACGCCGACAGGTTGCGTGCATCTCGGAGACCATAGCCCCAGTGCGCCCGGCAGCACGCACGCCGTCTGGCAACAGAGACATCGCGGAGGGGTTGATATCTGCTCCGACAGGTGCCGCCACCCTACCAGCCAATTTTTCGTGGGCCATTTTTCGTGGGTGGCCAATAAAACAGCCACCCTGTACCACATGGTATGGGAATGCCCACACAACCCACCTATGCAACCCAGGACACAACAAAACATTATAGGGTGGGAGGCAGCTCTGTCCAGCTCGGATCCGAAGACCCAAGAGGCCCTCGTGAAACGTGCAAGGACAGCGGCCCGCGCCAATGGGATCCCGGACTAAGGATCCCACTCACCGATCTTCTCGAAGAACATCAAATAAATGTTTTATTCTCTCTCTCTCAAGTGGGCGCACACCGCAGCCAATCAGATCGTGCGCAGACTGCGTGTCATACTCGGGAGGGGCGGTTGAAAACGCGTTGGGCTGAGCCGCAGTGATCTGCAGCGATTCGCAGCTTTATAGCGTTGTAATCAATTACACAGTGTACGCAGAGAGCTTAAATTAGTCTGTAAATGAGCCTTAGGACTTGGTCTACTGGCTCAATGTGTTTGTACAAAATCGTCAAAACCGTTTCAGGGTCCCTTTAAGCCCTGAACATAAGCCACCGCCTCTCCCGCACCGTGGCGGATTAAAAGTCAGCTTTGCCGCAATGCCACAATGCTATGCGGTGAACCATACCGCAAATCCGACGGTGCGCTGGGGTACGTTGGGTTGTGGGCGAGGGTTTCAAAGTATTCATTGTTTCTGTTTAGTGTCCCTTTAGTGCAAGCCTATGTGACACACTTCGGCATCTGTGGTCTCAGTCACACTGAATAAGTGGCTTTAAGATTTAGGCGCGAGATTTCGGGTTAATGATCTGAAATATGTCGTCAATTGATTTTACATTTCATTCTCTCAATTTTTTACTACATTCGTAGTCAGTATAGCGATATTGAATTCTCTTTGTAATGGGAATTGGCGTGCTTGTATTCAGCGTACGTACGATAGTAACTGAATACCTCACGTTGTTTTCAGCTCTTGCATTTATCAGTCGTTGCTGTTTTTCTGTATAATGTTTATAATAATGCTTTCAGAAAACAATATTTCATTTCCGTTTTGCCATGCACATAGTCTGTTCGCTGCTGCTATGAACGGAGCAGGAGCCAATGTGAGGGCTTGGTGCGTTTTGCTCTTGCCACCGTTTCTGTAACGTTACAGAAGAAATCTTTCTTTCTTTCTTTCTTTCTTTCTTTCTTTCTTTCTTTCTTTCTTTCTTTCTTTCTTTCTTTCTTTCTTTCTTTCTTTCTTTCTTTCTTTCTTTCTTTCTTTCTTTCTTTCTTTCTTTCTTTCTTTCTTTCTTTCTTTCTTTCTCTTTCTTTCTTTCTTTCTTTCTTTCTTTCTTTCTTTCTTTCTTTCTTTACCTCTTTCAAAATTAAACAGCTAGAACATTAACCTTCATTTGGTGTTCTGATAAGAACCTATGATAGTTAAATTAGTGACAACGTAGCTCACTCATAATAATTTATCAGCGTAAAGGCTGTAAACTGCTGTTTTGTTTCGCTTCCGTGTGACTTTGGCGATACGTTTCTTAAATACATGAGCACAATGTAGGCCTTAAACCTCTATGTTGGATTACATTGCTGATTCCGTTTTTTCAGGACTTCTTCGAGATATCCTACCTGCTTTTCACTCTCCCTCTATCTCTCTATCGCTATCCAATTGTGGTGTTTTTTTGTGATCAGGAGTCCTACCTGTCTTTAGTGAATCAAAACGTTGATATATCGTTTACCTTTTTATGTGAACAATTTGCTGTCAATGCCAAAGTTTTAGACATTCCAGACCATAAGCATACGGCGCTACAGTAACGCTTCAGTCAAGGGGGAATTACTCGTTCAGTAGTTTTCCACTATGCCCACTAAATACGTACACAGAATATTTCGTTCTTGGCTGATGCGGTTTCTGAGATAAGGGGAACAACGCGAAAGAGAAGAAATGTTTTGATAAGGTTGCTCTTAAAGTGAAATTACTTTTGGTCACGATAACCGCGCCACAATAGCGAATTTGTGGGCTCACTTGATAAGCATGAGCTGGATACTCGCCACTGATCAATTTTTCGTTTCTCTGTACGGTATCTTTACTTTAGGGCTTCTTTTGTGAACTGCTGTGGAGAACTATGTGGTGTGATACCAGCGAAGGTGAATAATAAACATCTTCCCCAATGACAAACCTCATAAAGAAAATCAAGAAATGACCTAAAAAATGCTGCATTTCGCAATGCTGCCGTCACTATGGCATACAGGCAGCACCTGTATGCCATTTAGTGTTTTCTAACAGTTTAACGTACACATCGCAGTTTGCCCATTCGGCTTTTTTTCCGGTGCAAGCGTACAAAAGGCCGATATATACAAACTATATTTCCAGTACCTTCCACAATTTCGCTACACACGCGCGAGACAAGTGCGCGAGCTTTGAATACATCGACATGGTTGCAGACGTTGGGCATGTCAGGCCATTACAGCCTTAGCCCGAACGCAAAATCCCACAGCGGAGCGATGGGAAGAGCTGCTGGCCAGCGAGAACCTGGAAGATCAGCTTAGTGTGATTGATCGGGTCCGCAGAGCGGCTGCTGCAAGCGGAACCCTAAACTGAGGCCCCTTCCCCACCCCGCAGGCCAAGAACCTCCGAGTACCCGGAGCTTCTTCGCAGACACGGTCCAGCAAATAAATTTTCACCACCACCACCAGACGCTGCGCTGCGCGTGATCCGCGCAAGGATGAACTCGCTTCAATGGCTTGCCGTTTGCCCTAGGAAAAACTTCTTGTAAAAAAAATCACGCCATATCCACGAAGTGAATGACGATGAGTGGACGAAGCTCGATCGTTTTCATCCATGGCAGAAAGAAATTGTGTGGTCATCAGCGTCATCGTCACCGTTATCACGTGTAGTGGGTACATTCCACTATACTGGAACGCGCTTATACTTCATCGTTATCACGTGTAGTGGGTACATTACACTATACTGCGTCATCGTCATCTTTATCACGTGTAGTGGGTACATTCCACTATACTGGAACGCGCTTATACTTCATCGTTATCACGTGTAGTGGGTACATTCCACTATACTGGAACGCGCTTATACTTCATCGTTATCACGTGTAGTGGGTACATTCCACTATACTGCGTCGTCGTCATCTTTATCACGTGTAGTGGGTACATTCCACTATACTGGAACGCGCTTATACTTCATCGTTATCACGTGTAGTGGGTACATTCCACTATACTGGAACGCGCTTATACTTCATTATTATCCTGTGTAGTGGGTACATTCCACTATACTGCGTCATCGTCATCTTTATCACGTGGAGTGGGTACATTCCACTACACGTGGCTACCTACCTCCCTACCTACTACAACTGCAGAGGAGGGACACACTCTAAGGAGCTTCGCCCCTAAAAAAAAAACCTTTTGTAGTTTTATGGCGAAAACGTCAGATGCCTCATCAAACTCGAAAAGCGACCGCCGCCGTCGGCGGCGTCAACACGAGGGATGCAGAAAATAACGATGTGATTACGTCACACTATGACGTCACCAAGATCTCGAAGGAGCCAAAATTCGTGACGTCATCATGACGTCACTATGACGAAACCTAACGCGATGACGTCATCACATGGCATCGTCGCTTTAGTCAAAGGTGGGCCGATCCTGGGTGCAGTGCAAAGCCACGTAAGATTAAAAAAAAGCTTCCAATGCATCCGATGCCGGAGGCAGCGGAGAAACACGTTGGATGCAGAACATTTCCAAACGGAGAAATAAGAACAGTCGACTGAGAAGAAACAAAAAAGACGATGGCTTTTGCCTTTGAGTCGTCTTCGGCAAATTCATAAGGAACCGTGCATGTCCTCTCGTCACATATCTCACACTGCAAGCTCTTACCGAAAACAGCCCGTTGTCACTGACTGACGTCCTGATAATTGACAGTGTTTAAGGGGGGGGGGGGGGAGGGTTGCCGTTGTGTGGATTTGAAAATGAGCCAAAACTCAAGCTAAAAGTAGCCATGCCATTTAATTTTAGCGCCATATTTGTAGCCAAATAAAAGAAAAGTGATATTATGTACACAGTTGCTAGTATTCAACAGCAAATAATATGATTTCGAACAAGCAAAAAACGGATTATAACGAGCCAATATTTTTCTCCGTTGCTGTCTCTCCAAGCCGCGGGTAGGTTGCAGATAAATTAATAAATTATTTTACTTTCAGTGCGCCTGCATACAGTTGGCCTACAACTGATGGAGTTCTTGCAAAAGTAATTTTGTGCCAACCACTCAGCAGGAACATTAAACAATGAATCTGTTTTTTTCTTGACGCCTTAGACCGAACTGATACAAAGTTACAATAATACCAGTTCAGCTTCAAGTAGCGAAATCTGATCGAAGATGAAAGTTCAGCTTAATTTTATTGCGGATATCTCTTTGACGCTCTGTGTTTCAGCATTAGAATCTGGCGTCAGCACTGTGTTATATAGACGTGCGTTTTTTTACATGCGCGCGTCCCTTTGTCTTTTCAGACGGAGGGACGCTCGTTGGATGCCTCGATGCGCATTAGCCCGCTGGATGGAGAAGGACACGTGAGCGCATAGGCCAACGCTGCAGAAAAGCTGGCAAACACTTGTTAATCTTTAAACTTGCTTGCTGTATCATCTTCAAATTATAAGGAAAAATGGCCATTAAATGTGCCAAAATAGAAGTTCAAGGTAGCCAGAAAGTAGCCATGCCGCCAACCTGAAATTTTTGTCGCCAGACCGGGTCGGAAAGTAGCCAATTTGGCACAAAAGTAGCCACCAACGGCAACCCTGCGGAGGGGGCGATTTCGTTGGTGTAAATTGCTTAGATTCCAGAATACGAACTTTATTAGACCAGTAAGCTTGTAAAAAGAATTGCCTGTGCTTTTACGGAGAACTATTTAGCAGGCTTTGACAGCGGACTCCTAAAATGCATAAAAGAGGCGTGGGAGGCAGCGGCACAGGTTTATCAAGAGGTCATTTGTTTTCTGCATAAACATCTCGATCATACCCGTATGGGTTCTCGGTTATTATATTTAAAAGGCAGGGCATTACAATATGAAAATTTCAATTTCTAAAATGTTGTAATGCCAATTTTCAATTCTAATTTCTAAAAATTATTGCAATAAAAGAAGAATTGTAAGAATATCGCCTACCCCCCCCCCCCCCTTTTTTTTTCTTTAAAGTTTTGTAAAGCTGCCTTTGCCACAGGAAAATCTTGCCTAAGAAAAAGCCCGCTTAGATTTTTTTTTGTCGAGTTGTCCTTCGCAATTTCATTGAAGAGGACAGGTGTTGTACGAGATGTCCATTTCTTCAGGCAAGACAACGCTAACACGTCATTTAAAATGTCACATCTGGCAAGTGACGTCACTTAGGACGTCATCTACTCCAGTTACTGAACTCGGGCAGATGACGTTCATCGCCACATCGATTCGCTTCATTTCGACCTTAGATACGCAATACCACGCAAGTATAGACCCCTTCGCTGTTTACAAACACAGGTCCTGGACGGCTTCCGGTTTTGTGCGCCGACGCAGCCTAGTAGCATTGGCAGGGAACAGAAGCCTCAGCGAGTAGCCCGCGCATTTCCAACACATTTATCCCATATTTGAATAGCGCAAAAAAGACACAGGGACACAGGCGAGAAAGACGATACAGGCGCTTGGTTTCAAGATTGCAATAGCAGCAGCACGTGTTGTTTCCCAATAAACTTCCGGTCACTTCAATTGTCACTCTCTAGCATCGAAGCAGGAAGCTTGTTTTTTAGGTTGTGCTAGAGTAAGTAAAAACTCCTTTTGCGCTTTCAGGTCTCGCCTGTGTCCCTGTGTCTTTTTGCGCTATTCAAATATGCATTCCTACCAACTAGCTCGACTTTCCGTACATTTATCCCTTTGACTGGATAAATATATCAAACATATTTTGTTCTAAGCTACACACAATATTATAAGAGATAGCCCTTCACTTTAGGCGCCTTCCTTTTACCTGAAAGCGCAAAAGGAGTTTTTACTTACTCTAGCACAACTTAAAAAACAAGCTTCCTGCTTCGATGTTAGAGAGTGATAATTGAAGTGACCGGAAGTTTATTGGGAAGCAACACGTGCTGCTGCTATTGCAATCTTGAAACCAAGCGAAAAGGCGAATAATCCACGGAAGCCATTCCAAATCCTTGTTTATTGATAGCTGCTGAAGCTCGCCTAATTTATCGTTTGTAGAATCCCGCATAGTAGAATTGCGCCGGGCCGGATGTTGTAGGCCGTGCGCTTTGGGCTTGCCCGCTGTACCTGTGAGGGAGAGAAAGATTTGTTAGGCAAGTCACTGAGGTCGAATGAAGAGAAAGTTGCTGTTTGAAGAGCAATAGCCGACTTGAGCGATCGGTAACCACTATTCAACAACACTCCTTTCTTTCCACCTTTCTTTGTAAGAGGAAGAAACGTGAAATCAAGAACCTGAAACTATGGTCGGGTACGAAACAACTTTAGAAGGCAGCGCCATTTGCAGCTCCAAGGACGACGCACGCAAGCCTGCACCTATGAGCGCGCGTTCTCGGCTGACGTCACGATACGGACGGTCGGTGACCCTGCCGTCGGAGAATATCGCTGAGTGCATGAGCGATTTTATGAAACCGGTAAGCGCCCAACGACGGGAACAAGACGACGACGCACAGAGCGCTTGTCCTGCATTATCATGTATACGAGCCAGACAGCTAGAAAGCTTCAGGCAGTGCTAGTCAATAGCAAATGCTTGTAGTATCTATTATTTATTACGACTCGTTTTATTTTGCTATATTTCTGCCTGCTTACTTTTTTATTATTACTGCTTGTTTGAATAAGGAATACTCTCACGCGAGTGGAGTTATTAGAGTGAAATGTGGTGAGAGTGGCAAACGCGATTACGAGAGTCATTAAGTTCCTTTCGTGGGAGTAGACGTAAATATATTAAGTACGAGCGAATGCAGATATCAGTACCTACAACGGGGTGCTAACATCCACGTATAGTTCGAGCTTGCGTGAGTTGATGGTGCCATAAACGCGGCTGCACTAGTGATATCGAGTGGGCGTGACTATAGAGATATTTTTGTTGCGGCGTCCGCAGCAGCACTGAGAACACAGGCAGCCACATGTATGGGCGTCGGCAGGGGGGTGCAAAAGGGGCACTTGCCCCCCTCAAGCCACTCCAGCACTTCCCCACACCCAAGCTATATCAGTGCTCTCCCCCCTCTCCCAGTCGCGATGCAACAATGGTTTGCACCCCCCAAGAGAAAATTCTGCCGACGACCATGGCAGCCATTGGAAATTTTGCAAATGAGTTCTGCGGAGTCTAGCAAGGTGGGGGAGGGAGATATGGCAGGGACAATCACCCGTTTGCAGTGGCGTAGCCAGGGTGTGGCACACTGAACCCGTGCCCCCCCCCCCCGAATTTTTTTTATTTTTTTTGCCATGGCACACAGAGCCCAAAACGACACTCGACCACATCTGCCTGCCAGGCATCCACTTCAAATCAAAATGATGACCCCCCCCCCCCCCCCGAAAAAAATTTCTGCTTATGCCCCTGCCCGTTTGTAGCTCTACCAGTTGTGGTAAAACTACAAACGGGTGCTTGTCGATTATCCCATTCATATCTGGTCGGCCATCTTGAGAGACTCCGCAGAAGCCATTTGCAATTTGCAATATCCTGCGTCCATGTACTTCGAGTTGTTGACTAATTCGCCCTCGCGCCGTCAGTTGCTTTCATCCTCGTTAGCTCAGAGACCGTCCCGGAGAGGCCTTAGTCCCGGATTCGATCCCCGGACCAGGACGAACTTTCCTCCAACTAAGAATCCTTTCTGAGATATCCGCATGGATTTCCTTGTGGCTTCGTGCTACAAGCGGGTGGTTGTCAATTATCAATTTCATAGCCATTGGAAATGCCTGTCAGCTTACATTCGCAGAGCTGCAGCGGACACCCAACTCAATCTGTTTTATAACACGTGGTACCTGCGGTAACAAGGCTCGCGCTGCGCTGACGCTCGCCACCTCTCGCTGCTCGTCCAACACGATATCCATGGTCGTCGCGTCACCGTCGCCCTCGGCGTAGACGACGTTGGCCTTCCGCGAAGGGACTTCGTCCGCGTCGCTCATCTCCTCCTCGTCGTCATCGTCGCCGGAGACGACGTCCACGTCCCGTTCCTCGGCGAGGCTTAACCGGGCCAGTTCCTGGCTCTGCCGGTTCACGAAGTTGTCCTCGTACGACCGGCGTCGGTGGGGCATCGCCTCGGCAGTCGCCGTCACCGCGGTCGTCTTACGCTGCAGCCGAGCCGTCTTGGACGGTCGGGAACCGGGGCAGGACCTGATGACGGGACTCGGCTTGGCCTGGGTGCCCTTCGAGCAGCCGGCCTCGCGCAGGTCCCGCTCCGGGATCCAGCCCGGGAGCCGGGACTCGACGCCACGGGTTGAGAGTCGAGTGTCCGGCGGACGGACGTCGGCACCGTCTCCGGATGCGAGATGCCTACGGGAGTCGGGGGGGGGGGGCACGTTAAAGGGGCACCAAAGGCAAAAAGCCGGCACATCCCACGCACTGTGGGAATCAATGTAATGCGAAGCAGCCAGGAAGGAGCAAATCATGCTTCACATAATTTGCATGTCATGTTTGACATGTTAGGACCTGTCATTTATGTTCGTCATACAGTCACGTCGCACAATACCAATTTTGGTGTATATCTAGCTAGCGAACTATACGCAAGCGCACCATGAGCGTGGCATGTAAATGGCGTTGTAGATGACACTCATGCCAAGATTTTCATGTTACCACCTGCCACGTACTTATCTTCGTTATACAGTCATGTCACTCAATACCAAATTTCGTGTATATCAAGCTAACGAAACGGCCGCGAGCGCACCATGAGCGTGGCATGCAAGTCATGTCGCACGTGACATGTCATGATTTCCATATTACCACTTATCATTTATGTTCGTCATACAGTCACGTCACTCAATACCAAGTTTGGTGTATATCAAGCTAACGAAACGTCCGCGAGCGCGCCATGAGCGTGGCATGTAAATCATGTTGTTCATGACATGCACGTCATTAATTACATATTACCACCTGTCATTTATGTTCGTCATACAGTCACGTCACTCAATGCCAAATTTGGTGTATATCAAGCTAACGAAACGGCCGCGAGCGCGCCGTGAGCGTGGCATGTAAATCACACTTTTCATGACAAGTTAGTCGTGATTTTCATGATATGACCAGCCATTTATGTTCTGAAGCAAGGTTTGGGTTTGGGCTAGTTGGTGATCCATTAATAATACACAATAATAACATTTATGTTCGTCATACAGTCATGATATGCCATACCACTTTTGGTATAAATCCCATTAACGATACGATCTGGAGAGCAGGAAGTTGTAGGCGGCTAGATAGATAGATAGATAGATAGATAGATAGATAGATAGATAGATAGATAGATAGATAGATAGATAGATAGTTAGATAGATAGATAGATAGATAGATAGATAGATAGATAGATAGATAGATAGATACGCTCAAAGTCACCGAAGTTTGCTAATAAATGCTTCGCATTTAAAACCGTCACGTTTCTCGATTTGGTGAATTACTCTTTGACGATACCAAGAACAACACCTTCCTGGGGGGAATACCCTTGGTTAACGAGAAAACACGCGAAAAGAAAATTCGGTTGGCGACGCCACCTCGAAGTTCTCGCGCCAGTCGTCTTGACGTCATAGATTTTGATGGTGTCTGTATGTACGGCATGATGCGCCTTCCCTATCATGTATTGGCCCGATCGTTTTAGAAGTAATGCTTAGTTGCCATTTTACAAAAAAAATATTGAGTGCCTCCGGAGTGCTCAAAAACGACCGGTTGAATGTACCATAAAACTCTCTACCCTCGAACCATTTAGTGGACTGTCCATTTCGACCGCATTTGGTTGGAAGATGCTTGACGAGCATCGCACCTTATGGTTCCGGTTCTTCCGCAAAGTCATTCTGACGTCACGGAGCTTCCACAACTGTCGGCACAATTGAGAGGAACGGACTGCGCTTGTATGCGGCGAACATAGCCTCCCAAAATCCACGCCGCGTGAATCTCGGAGGTCGTCCATTAACTCTGATCCCGTGATCGCGTCTTGCCTTTCGAATTAGGTGGAACGTTGTCTCCCAGGAAAAGCAACTACGCGATTAATGATGGATTGCGGGTTTTTACAGAAACTGAACGCGCCCTCATGACATTAAGACGAAGTGGACATGTCCACTTGATGGTCAGTTCCAGAATAGCTCCCCTGGCTGAGGACAATAGACGCCACTGCCGATGCTGCTGCGGCAGACGCTGATGAGGTCCTGTTATCGGTCCTGTTTAACCCTCTTATCGGTGCAAGTTTTTTTTCTCCATATTTCGACACACACACACATATCTTCGCGACTGGTAAACATTAAAGAGCAAACTGTACGGTTGTTAAATTTGGGAAAGGAATGTCTTGTACAAGAAGGATTTCCAAAGAAAACGCTGGAATGGGGGGCTCTCGGAACTTCTCTGCAGCAAGCCAGCACTTGTTCATGGTTTACCTTAAAAACAGCCTTTTCGTGTGATGCCCGATGAGAGATAAAACGTTCCTGTACGGCTAACGTAAACACTAGGTTAACTATAAAATAAAAGATCTCTAAAATATCTCTGTTCCCGACCAAGGTACTCCATCTGGCGTAGTGCTGTTAACCTGATCTGGAATAAAATTTTCCAAGACTTGAGTGTTAAGAGACACGCTGAGAGGTATCTGTCCGGAAAATTGCCCGTCTTAAACTTAGTGAGTATGAGGGTAATCGCTACCTTTTATTCGTTGTAGGCTATTCCACATACGGTACGATGGCGGAGGTCTGGCTTCATTTTCGGCACGTAATTTACACTCCAGCATTTTCTTTTTAAACCTCTTTGATCCTGCCTATGTAACGGTTTGCAGGGAATCAAAATTCTGCGCGACACGCCGACATCGCAGTCTTGCACTAACCTCGTGGTCATTGTCTCCGGTGGGTGGTTCAACCTGGTCGTAGTCTTCGATAAGGTCGTCGATTTCGGGCTGGTAGAGTGACCAGGCCGTGATGGGTCTCGGCGATTTTCCCCTATGAGTCGTGGCAGGCTGAGAACGGTCGTCTTCGCGAACAATGTTGATGTCGATTTTTCCTCATGCTTGCCCGCGGAGGTGGTTGCACAACAGGTAACAAAATTACACGAGATGTCTTACCTACTCCGGAAGTTGCGCGAAAAGAGCGCAAAGAAACTCGTATTGTATATATCTATAGAATCACAATACAGTGAAGTAAGGAATAGCAGTTATTTTTAAATATTAAAAAAAAAAGGAAAGTGAAGCGGATCCTCCGTCACGATGAAGGATTAGCTCGCGGTGAAGAAGAAGAAGAGACAGTTTTTTTTTTTTCACTCTACGAGCGTAAAGCCGCGTTCAGACTGCAGTCGCGTCTTTCATAAATGTCGTATCACGTAACGGCTGTATCGGCCATTTGAGTCGCTAGCGACCACGTATGTTCTCATTGATCTTTCCCGTACGATACGTTTTTTTACGACGCGCCAATCACCACTCTGAATGTGCGTTGCGTCCTCGCTACAATTTCAGCCTAGCAAGGTTCGCGTGTTTGGCCATGGCTCGCCTGGTTGGGCTAAAGGGAAGACGCTACGCACATCGCGTCTGCGCTTTAGTCCGGCAAACCAACTGCACAGACACGCTACTGCATGACTTTCAAGACGCGCATGAGGACGCGGAATCGGGGGAGGCCAGAAGCCCCGCGAGCGGAAAGTGAAAACCGAAACTGCTTTGCCCATTGGTCGTACGTAACGGTCGCATCTGTAGTTGTCGTAAAAGTCGCGGGCCCGGCAACATTTACGCCCCTTACGTTACGCACTTTACGCTAAATCCAACAACGTCTGAACATGCTCATTACATTTTCTTGCGCTTACGCTTACGATCCTTACCGAGAATGCGTACGTAGTCTGAACACGGCTTAAGGCTACGTTTTCCTTTTCGTTTGTCATTATTGACGATATAAATTTTTCGGAACATGCCATATCTGATTCGTGGCCCATCTCCCATACTGGAAGGACAAAGAGCAACGATTTATGGTACTATACTACAGAAAAGCAGGAAGCAGCGCTATATGGAACCAAAGTAAAAGTATTCTGTGAACTTCAGGGTCGTAGCCAGAAATTTTTTTTTTCGAGTGGGGGGGGAGGGGGGGGGGGGGGTTGGGGGGTTTCAGCCACTCGCAATGTATGCTCGTGAGAGTGTTTGCATGTATGCGTGTATAATTACACATGCAAAAATTGGGGGGACTCTTAATCTTCGCCTTTAAGAGTTGAACGCGATAGCGACATCCTGTCCCGAGTGCCTACTTAAACCACTCAATGCATACTTGCTATGCACCCACTACGTGGTGTTAAGGGAATACGCGCAGTAAGGTGTGTGCCGTTTGTAATGGGTGGCTGGCTTTAAACTATGAAATCGTTATGATAGTCACATATTCTGACGCCCGATGGCAATGTACGCTTGTACCACGCAATATTCCTGGGATATTACATGTTATATTGCGACGCCTGTATAAAGGACGCTTGCGTTTGCGAAGCATGAAAGTTATTTTCACTGCATTTCCAAAGAGGAAGTTATTTTCACAGTATTTCCAGGCAGAGGCATGGCTGTGTGGTAGAACACCTGCTTGCCACGCAGACGACCCGGGTTCGATCCTCACTCGGACCTGAAAATTTTTATTATTTATTTTATTTGCATCTTTCTCGATTTTTCGGTCAGGGACAAGATGATGATTTTTCGCTCACAACCAACGACGCCGACGCCGACGCCGGAATTTCTGCGGAACGAGCTCTTTAACGCTATCGCGTTAAAATTGAAAAATCCCGGGGGTGGTCTTGCCTCCTTCCCCAAACCACTCCACTCCTCCCCTCACCCCCTTGGTACGCCAGTGTTGGCAACCTATGTCTACAGTGTTAAGGTGTCGTCATAAAGTGGCTAAAGGTAGCGGTCTTTGACGCACATATACTGCTCGAGGAGCGTCGCTGTGTGCTGGTCTTTACTTGAAGCTTTAAACGTCTTGGCGAATTTTATTGGACATCACATGGTCGTCGCTTAGCTGGAGTTATTACTGGTTGATTGATCACAACCACAATGCGAAAATTTGAGGCGGAACGCGCGTTTATCTGGTCACTGGATACGCGTACCACTTGGGAAAAACACAAAACCAAAACAAACACGGTATTATATGTACCGGCTGTGCGAGTTCGATGGAGCCGCTTCAGACGATGACGAACGCTAGAAAGAAGATGAGTAAATGACTAGTCGATGTCGCCCGACAACAACGTTGTTGGAAAGCAGGCCCGTAGACAGAAATTTTTTTCGGGGGGGGACCCACCTGTTGAAAACCTTGAAAACCACTTATTTTCATTATTTATTCTCGGTGAAACACCCCTCCATGTGAATTTGGGGGGAGGGGGGGCTAGGGACCCCCACCCCCCCCTGGCTACGGGCCTGCTGGGAAGTTAGCAACGTAAAAATAAAAAGTAAAAAAATCTACGTTTACGCATCACTTAAAAACTCCCAAATGTGTTTCTGCATGTTTTTTTCTTCTTTTATTGGTATACGGTGATATGTTTGGTGTCTTTATATTGTTTCAGAGACTGGAAATGACTTCATGTTTAATTTTTACGTAGTTACATCGTGAAATTATGTACATGGCCGTCTAATTCAACATCCCTAATTCACTTTTTAAGGTATTGAGCATGTAAGTTTATCCAATTCACCTCAGCCACTTCATTTTAGCTACCACTCACCATACGCGATTGCATCCCTCATCCTCCATTCCATACTTTACGGCATGAAATGGAAGTTCTTTATCTTTTTGTGAGAGTTTTGCGGTCTCTGAAAATCAACTGCTCGTAGAGAAGACACCAACAGTTAGCGTAGCTCTCGTTTTTTAAAAAATCTTTATTGAATATAAGTACACCAGCTTTTGCTTTAGCTGGTACGTGAAACAAAAAGCGATACAAGAAGAATAGCAGGCAAACACCACGTTGTAGAGCAAGCAGTG